>SNQJ01S0135803.1:0-11424 GCA_010110895.2 Picea sitchensis
TCATAAGAAGAATAACCATGCACAAAAGACACTAGAAATATCTCGGGAAAACCATTCTCAACCAAGGGAAAAACCCAACAATCCTTTGCTATAATGCCAAGATAAGATCCATCATCCACCACCAAACCCTAGCACACAAGAGGGTGCTTCTATGACTGAGAAAACTAGTGCTAAGAAAAGTGTGAATTGCAGTCCTCATAATTTCAGACCAAGCATTGAGTTAGTGTGAGAGATATGATCCACAATGGGGATTTATCTCTTATTTATACAAAAATTAACTCCATGAATAGACATGGCACTTGGTACAATAGGGATGACCTGTACAACTTAATAATATAATTAATAATTACACAATATTAATTATCTTTACATGGTGGGGCCAACTTGTACCCTTTACAACATAAATTAGGGTTTTACCAAAGTCACTCTCTGACAATATAGCAAGGGATTTCTCACATTCTATAGTGCTCAGCCACTAGGGACACGTCCAACTATGTTCACCCACAGGGACGTCACTCTCAATAGATCACTCAACTGAGTCCACAGGAGTACCATTTGGAGATCCATCTTAAGCTGACTCAACTAATTCCATAGGAGTATAGTGCAGGAGACCATCTCAAGATGAATCAACTCAGTCTAGAGGAGTACAAGGCAGAAGACCATCTCAAGTCATCTCAACTCAATCCAGAGGAGTTGACAAGAGACTACACGTCATCACAACTCAGTCCAGATTTTGATGCACACCCATCACATGGGAACACCCAACACATGGGCTCTCTCACAGATCATCTCAACTCAGTCCAAAGATGAACAACCTAGAGAATGTCACACGACGCTGCAATCATCAATAATCACAACTGCCAATGTATAGATTTGTTGAACCACTACTATATGGATTTAATTGAGCTTCCGCAATACAGATTTGTTGAACCACTTCTGTATGGATTTCATTGAGTTGTCACCATACATATTTAATTGATTGTTGGTCCATACAATATTTTAGCACTGTTGTATAGGTTTGATTTCACCTTCACTACCATGTACATTCTTCTTCCTAGCCATATGGTGGAGAAAATATGCCCATGTTTGACTTACTTAATAACGGGAGAAGCAATATATATATATATATATATATATATATGAATGAATGCTATGATTATTATTATTTATTAGTTTTATTTATTTATTATTAGCTCAGGATTTATATATATAACATACAAATGTCTTACTAGATTTAATTCTTTGACTCTGTGATTCTATGTGTAAATTTTCAATGACCCAATATACCGGTTTTCAATTTCAATAAATCTTTCAAAATTTAATACTCATTCATAAATGCAGAAACAAAACTGAACTTATAATTGGAAACACATTGAATCATTTAACTGATACTGATGCGGAAAATAGGAAAGTACAAACACATTCAATGACACAAATATTTCTAAGCAATGCCCCTGGAAAAATCCCGAAGGGAAAACTAGTACAAGACAGAGATTTTTATTATGAACTCACAGAATTTCAAAGTTTACAGCAATCAATTTTCCCAACAATAAATGACTTTACTTATCTTGAAACTTGTGCACCAAATACTCCTCGAAAACTGTGCCAAGGTTCTATGAGAAAAATATTCTAGAAGCAAGAGAACCATTGAACAGATATGGAAATACACCAGAAGAGAAGTCGACCTAGAAGAATAAATAACAATGAATTGACACCTTTCCAAAAGAGAAGTCGACCGAGTAAAGAGGACAAGAAGATAAATAGGAGGCACCTAGGCTCATTTGGACACACTCATTCACACTCTCTCATACACTCAGAAGGAAGGAACAACTTTGAGGAATTTAGTGCAGTAGCTGTAGTGGTAGAGGTTATTCTTGTTCAGTCTTTGTGGTATCTCTCTCTTACTCTTGGTAGAGGTGTGCTACCATTGTATGGTGATGCTACTGTAGTTGGGGTGGAATTTTTTGTTTTACTTTGAGCTAGCCTTTGTCCTAGGGTTTATCGGTTGGTTCATGATTGGACTTACTTTGTGAACAAAATCTATCTAAGAAAGGTTGTTGGGTTTTTTCCTCCATTTGGGGTATTCTCGGGATAAATCTCTTGTGCTCTTTTGTCTCTTGTTTATGCTGCTATTGCTCAGTACATGATATATAAGTTAATGTTAAATAAGTAAAATAACACTGGTAACTCTATTTCTCTATAAATAAAGAAAATCTAACATGGTATAAGAGTTGGTTACCTTTAGAATAGTTTGACCACTGGAAGGAAGATCGTTGTAGCAGTACATTGCATTTGCACATAAATACTTTGTCAAGCTCATTGAGAACTAGTTCCAAGGCGTTGGGACTATTTTCACCACAGAACAGTTCACCCTACCCTAGTGCACCCCCTGCAACACTCTGGTTGCAGTTCCGTGAAAGATCATAAATTTGAAATTTCTCAGATCTAGGATTTCTACCAATGAAAATGTCAACCAGTATGAGAGTTGAAGATAGATTGGATGGAGTAGATAAATTCAGATCCTGGAAGCACATAGTACTTCTCATTCTAGAGGACAATGAGTTATTGGATCATGTCAAGCAGGTGCTTCCAGAACCAGAAGAAGAAGTCACCAAAGCAATGTTCAAGAAGAATGAGATCAAGGCCAAGAGGATTTTGACAGACTCAATAAAGGACCATCCGATACCTAATGTATCGGAACTAAAGACATCGAAGGAAATGTTTGATGACCTAACCAGACTTTATGAAAGTAAGAATAACAACCAAAATCTTACTCTAAGGCATCAACTCAAAAACGTGACAATGAACAAGTTAGAAACAGTCACCAACTATTTCATGAGGATATCATAGATCAAAGACCAGTTAGCAGCCATTGGAGATCCGATAGATGATGCTAAAATTGTGACTACTACACTCAATGGATTTCCTTCCTCTTGGGATCCATTTGTTCAAGGGATTTGTGCTAGAAGCAAATTGGCCAAGTTTATTAAGTTATGGGTAGGTTGTACCCAAGAGGAATCCAAATTCATATCCAAATCACAGAAGACAAATGATGATGAAAATCAAGCCCTTGTTGCTCAAGTAAAGAAAAGGAAAGAAAGGGAAGAAGGAAGTCCAAAGAAATCTAAGAGACCACGTTATAAGAAGGATGCGTCAAAGATCAGATGCTACAACTGTAAGGAGATGGGACATTATGCCGCACAATGTCCTCTTAGACACAAAAAGGGAAAGAAGAAACACCATGCACATGCAATTGGCTGAAGAACATAAGTCAAAGGATGAAGAGTATGTCTTCTAACCAGTAGTGCTTCCAAGAACATGACTGGGGAGTAGGAGAAACTATAGAAGACAACTCAAGTGGGACATCGATAGCTAAACTCCAGGTTTGCATATCAAGTTTGATATTTCATATTGCTTAAGTAAGTATAGTAACTAGAATAAAAGTCTTTAGAGTTCCATTACTAGTAACACTTGACTGTTGTTGATACGATGATTATTAAGTAAATACTCACTGTTTAGTATTAATGATGCTCTTGTTTGCAAGATGAAATTGATCTCCTCCAGGAGATGTTCTTGGTTGTTTTTACTATTGTTCCGGGAAGGTCACAGGTAATAGCTCTGAGAGGGAGCTATAACAATGGTTGCAAAAGGAAACAAATTAGATGGTCTCTAGCTGAGACATGGATCAAACAATCCAAACATGGAGCTGTGTACATGACCGTACACATCCCTGTAACGAAGGAGGTGAGGGAGTCAATCCTTAGGATCTAGTAGGGAAGAGAATCCTCCCCAGGAAAGTTCATAGAATATCAGACTTCAGAGAAGATGACTCCGGAGATTATATAGACTCAGAGGGAGTCAAGCTTTAGAGGGAGCATGCAGACTCAGAATGAGCCTAATCTTAGAGGGATTCAATAGCGTATTCCTCCTTAGATTTAGATGGGAGAGAGATACATCTTCCATCACTAACAAATAGGTTCCATGATTTGAGAAGGCTAGATCAAAGCTTCAGAGGCTTTGAGGAGATATGAGACCTCCTAGGAGGATTCCCTTGTTTTAGTGACAGAGGAGGAATCCTGTCAGAAGGACTGGGATATGGATTTTTCCTTGGTTCTGAGACTAGAAGGGAAGTCATTGGTGACTTCCAAGTTGATATACAAGATCAAACATGCTGCAAATGGAAGCAAAGAGAAGTACAAAGTGATATTTGTGGCTAGAAGATTCTCCCAGAAAGAGGGACAAGATTATGACGAAACACTTGCTCCAGTATCCAGAAGAAGTGTACATAGAGAAACCACAAGATACATGAGGAGTCTCATGTCAGCATATTGAAGAAAGCTTTGTGTAGGCACCCAAGGCAAGATATGCCAAACAAATATTTTTGATGAGCTTGAGGATGGTTGCCCGTTGATATTGGTTGGCATGTTTCTTATAGGGGATGAGAAGCTCACAGATGGGTGCAAGTGGGAACTCACTTTAGAGTTTGAAATGAAGGATCTGGATTTGATGGGATTGGAGGTGTGGCAGAGACCAGATGAGATTTTCCTTAGCCAAGGAAAATATACAATTGAGATCCTGCAGAGATTCAGGATGATGGACTGCAAGTCCATGGCCACACCGATGGTGACTAATCTCAATCTCTTGAGTGATTCATCTTCAGATTTGGTGAATCCCACGATGTACAGAAAATTGATCTGATCCTTGATGTACATGGTTAACACCAGGACGAACATATTCTTTGTAGTGAATACCTTGAGTCAGTACATGGTTGAACCTAGATGTGTACATTGGATGGCAGCAAAACATATGTTGAGGTACCTGCATGGTATGATTGGATATGGATTGAGATATGTCTCATATGGAGATGTGAAGATGAAGGGATATACAGACTCTGAATGGGCATGGAGTGTAGTGGATCAGAAGAGCACATCCGGTGTTGCTTCAGTTTGGGATCAGGTATGATCTCATGGTTGAGCAAGAAGCATACATTAGTGGCAGATTATATCACAGCTAGTGTGGCAAGTTGTGAAGCAGTGTGGCTTCGAAAGTTGCTTGCAGGGATATTTGATCTAGAGTTAGAGCCAACTTTGATACATTGTGACAATCAAATTTGTGTGAGGCTTTCAGATAACCCTATCTTTCATGACAAGTCAAAGCACATAGAGATCAAATATCATTACATTCGAGATATGGTGCAAAGAGGAGCTATAGAGCTCCAGTATATATCCATGGATGAGTAGATAGCATACATTCTCATCAAGCCTCTATCTAGAGTAAAGTATGAGTACTTCAGAGACAAGCTTGGCATGATGCAGAATGTCCACCCTTGTTGAGAGGGAGGTGTGTTGTTTCTCCTGCTGCCAGTTAACCCCTCTAGTCAAGGGTTCCCTAGATCAGTCATGTGAGGTGACTGAGGGGGTAATGCATTGTCGGACCCGATGAGAGAAGAAACATCACATGCATAGTTGTGAGGACTATGGGATTAGCTATGTGCTACTAGATGAGACTATGACTATGGTTGATGGCATGGTAGTAGTTGTGTGGTACTAGCTGATTGTTGCATAGTTATTGAGACCATCGACTATGACTATGGATGATGTCATGGTAGTAGCTATGTGCTACTAGTTAATAGTTGCATAGTTATAGAGATCATAGACTATGAATATGGCTGATGGCATGGTAGTAGTTGTGTGCTACTAGCGGATTGTTGCATAGTCATAGGGATTGCAAACTATGATCATGGTTGATGGCATGGTAGTAGTTGTGTGCTACTAGTTGATTGCTTCATAATCATAGAGACTGATGGACTGCATGGTGGTAGTTTGCGTTTCTACCAATTGATTGCAGTATATTATACTAGCAGTAGTTGTGTGCTACTAGGAGTGGTTGTGTACCATTGGACAATAGTTGTGTACTACTATGGATCGACACAGTCGTGTTCTACTGGATGGAATTGTTGTAGTTGTGTGCTACTAGCTAATTTCCATGGAGACTACCAGATCACATTGGGAGTAGATATCTAGTAGTCCACTGACTACTCTGCAATCAGCATTATAGTAGTTGTGTGCTACTAGCTGATTGCAGAGTAGTCAGTGGACTACTAGATGAAGACATCATGAAAGATACCTCCCTAGCTAAGAGGAAGTGTTGATGTTTTGGTAGTTGTAGGAAGTAATTTCCCTCCTGGATGACCTTTCTTAGAAGAGAAGAAGATTATGGACATAAGATAACCATTGAATATATGTGGAAATACCCTAGAAGATAAGTCAACCCAGAAGAATAAAGAACAATGAAGTGACACCTTTCCAGAAGAGAAGTCGACCCAGTAAAGAGAACAAGAAGAATATAAATAGGAGGTTCCTTGGCTCATTTGGACACACTCACTCACACTCTCATCCACTCAGAAGGAAGGCATAAGTTTGAGGAAGGTGACGCAGCAACTGCAGTGGTAGAGGTTATTCTTGTTCAATCTTTGTGGTATCTCTCTCTTGTGTGCTACTCTTGGTAGAGGTGTGCTACCATTGTATGGTGTTGCTACTTCAGCTAGGGTGATATTTTTGGTTGTACTTTGAGCTAGGCTTTGTGCTAGGGTTTATCTATTGGTTCATGATTGGACTTTCTTTGTGAACATAATCTATCTAAGAAAGGTTATTGGGTTTTTTTCCCCATTTGGGGTTTTCCTAGGATAAATCTCGTGTTCTTTTGTCTCTTGTTTATGCTTATATTACTCAGTACATGATATATAAGTTAATATAATAGTAGTTAGAAAGTTATTTTAGATCTGATGGCTGAGATTAAATCCTAGCCCTCTCAAGATCTACGGTTGTGTTTTAATCTCTCATTGACACAACTTAAAAATTCACTTTATCCCTCATAAATTAAAGTCACTTAAACTTTATAAAATAAACTTTATGCCTAGGGAACACTTTATGTTATCCCCATGCTAAGACATCAAACATATGCTCCCGAGATACAAAACTCAACACTCCCTCTTAGCGAGGAAGGTACTTCTGGTAGCACCTCCTCCATGATCAATCATGTCCTCTGACTCTATAGTTTCTCCCTCTGAACTGGAAGAACCTGCTCCCTCTTAAATGGAAGACCCTGCTACCTCTGTTGTTGAACTCTGACCAGGATAACTATTCTCCTCCTCCATCAATGTCATCTCATACCAGCTAAGTCTCTTGACAGTACTGGAAGAAGCCTCACAGCCATCTGTCAATGATACAAACACTGACTCTGAATCCAAGAACCCATTGGATACAATCACAGGCTGTCCCAACAACCTGTATAACCTCTCATATCTAACACCAAGCACTGCTGATGTGTTCGGAGTAGCTCCCTCTGGATATATGAACAACTTTCCATGATGGAACACAACTCCACATCCCTCATCCTCCAAAGCTGACACTGAGAGAAAATTTGCATTCAACTCTAGAAAAAACAACACCTTTGCCACCTCCACAAATCCTCATGACTCTAGTTGGAATCTCACACATCCAATCCCCTTCACTGCATGCATGGTACTAGTCCCACAACCCACATGGCAGTCTCAATCTATTTCTAAAAAACTACACTGGCCTCATTCCCATCATTTGATGAGATGCACTATTGTCCACAAACCATGCTTCAATTTCTTCACACACTATACAACCATTTCTTGAAAGACAAGACATTAGAGAAAATTCCTTCGTGAACCTCTTAGTAAAATCCTCAACCTCAGTTGATGCTGCTACTTGTGCATTGGATGCTGCTACATGTGCATCCTTCTTTCCCTTCTTCTTGTTTGGACATTGACTATCGTAGTGGCCAATGTTATGACATGCAAAGCATTTTACTTTGCTCATGTCTTTCTTACTACTGCCTTTTCTCTTTCCTATAAGAGCAACATTCTCCTCAGTCTTCTCACCCTTCTATGAGCTTGCATGCAAATATCCTCTCTGAATCTACTCCTGGATAAAATTGTCCCATAAACAATCCCACTTAGGAAAATTCTCTTGTGCCACGATCCCCTCAACAAAGACTTCCATGGCTTTGTCATGCCATTTAGGGCACTCCTCACCAACTCATGGTCACCTACGGTCTCTCCAGCTGCACCTAGGTCATCAAAAACTTGTCTTATCTTGGTAAGGTATGAAGTAATCGTATTAGTTTTGGTCATCTTGATACTTTTCAGTTTTTCTCTTCATACATCATTTTGTTCTCATTTGAACTCTGGTATAACTTGGTTAAAGGTGCCCACATCTCAAAGGCATTCTTTTTCCCTGTGACATGTGGAATAACATGGTCTTTAATGGCATCAAGGATAATCCTTTTGGCTCTAACATTTTTCTTGTTATAGTCAACCAAAAGTGTTGGATCAGTAGGAAGTGTGACAATTTTCTCAACAATGTTCCACAACTCTTGTTCCTCCAACAACAATTCTATCCTCTCTTTACATGGGCTAAAATTTCCTGCTCCATCCAATCTATCTTCAACCCTCAAACCTGTAGCCATATGACCTGCTCAACTAATAACAAGGCCAACCCTCTTTCTAGTGAACAACCTGCAACTCTCTTGCAAACCCTTGTGTCTTTCTTGTTTGGTTTCCCCTCTCAGTATCAATGCTCTGATACCATGTAAATTTTCTATGACCCAATATAATGGTTTTCAATTTCAATAAATCTTTCAGTTTAATACTCATTCATAAATGAAAAAATAAAATTGAACTTGTAACTGGAAACAAATTGAATCATTTAACTGATACTGATGTGGAAAATAGGAAAGTAAAAACACATTCAATGACACAAATATTTTTGGGCAATGCCCCTGGAAAAACCCAGAAGGGAAAACCAGTACAAGAGAGAGATTTTTATTATGAACTAGTAGAAATTTCTGAGTTTACGTCAATCAATTTTCTTAACAATAAATGACTATACTTATCTTGAAACTTCTGCACCAAGTACTCAAAAATTGTGCCAAGTTTTTGTTGCACTTTCAATATGGATTGTATAGATTTTCTCCAGAGAAAATGCCTCGAAATCTGTGCCTTTATCCTTTGCCTCAATTTCTATGCTAGACTTAGTTCTATGGTTTGTTGAATCCATACTGTACAACCTACATTAAATGTTGTATAGTATTGTTGTCATAAATGTTGGAAATTTCTTGGGATTCGTGCCACCAACGCTCCTTGGAATTTGCAGCCCCTTGTTGCTACTTCTCCTTCTCTTTCTTCAGCTCTCTCTCTCTCTCTTCATTAAATGCATAATAATGTAATGTCTTTTCCCTAGTTCTCCTTTTTATCTCTTCATGAGGTAGTTAGGAAGTTATTTTAGATCCGATGGCTAAGATTAAATCCTAGCCCTCTCAAGATCTACGGTTGTGTTTTAATCTCTCATTGACACAACTTAAAAAATCACTTTATCCTTCATAAATTAAAAGGTCACTTAAACTTTATAAAATAAAGTTTATGCATGGGGAGCACTTTATGTCCTCCCCATGCTAAGACATCAAACATGTGAAGAAGACCTCTCGAGCTACAAAACTCAACACTTTCTATTTTGGAAGATTGATGTCTATCCCTCTTCCTTTGAGCATTTTTTTTCACTTTTTCTCCATTCAAGGTTGTAGTCCCTTCTTCATCCTTTAGACATTTAATGTTTTTTCTTTGGGTCATCATAAGTTTTGGACTAGGATGATAGTGATGTGGCCTCATGCACTAGCTCACAACTCTTTGAGAAACACAAATCTATAGAGGGGCATTTCAACCATGTGTTAAATTAAATGAGTTAGAAGAATGATGTGATCATCTTCTATGTGCTTGGAGTTGGTTGTAAATGCATTTTCATTTTTTTCTCCTATGGAGGAAGAGCTCTTTTCTCAAGAAATTGATACATTTCCAAACATTATAATTGATTAGGGAAGGTATAGAATGTCTCAGTCTCGAAAAGGATAGAGTTTTTTCCCCTTGGTCTATTAATAGATATGATATCAATCACATTGGCTTTACTAAGTAACGCAAATGCGCCACCCAGGGCACGTCTGCTCCCACCAGGACCTTCCTCTATTCTCGGCCTGAAGAACTCAATGGTTCTCCTAATTCCCTATTGGGAATTTCCCTACCCACAGATTCTCTTGTCTCGCGATCCCCTTCCTTAACTCCTCGAAGGATCGAAACTCGCGAATTCGCGAGTCTAAAAGTCGAGCGCTACACCCTCGGATCCCCGAGGTCCGATATATCAGTCAATGCGCTGACTTTTCCCTAAGGGATTTCACTACTCGCGATACCAAACTTTTGGTTCTCCAACCTCCGATATCCAAGGTGCTGAAACTTCGATGTGCACGTGTGACTTGACCCGTCCACACCCATCACTTCTATCGAGACTTTCGCGCTATCACAACCTCGCTCCCTCATGACTTTGCTTCTCACAAGGTCAAGTTACTTCTACGTCGACTCTCAATATCCGAGGTGCCGAAACTCGCGACCTCGTTCCCTCGCGACTTCGCAACTTCCGTGGCCAAGTTCTCGAGCCTTTTCTCGCGAGGTCTGGATGCACGATCCCACGTGCGGATCCAATGGTCCTCCCACGATCCGGATCCAACATCTATTTACCTCCTCACTCCTTGCGTCCTTGTGACTCTGAATACCCAATGCTTGGGCTCTCACCCTATGTGCTCCCGAGTTTGCGAGATCCTTAGATCTCTGCCACCTGTCCCATTCAGATGGATGCTCTTGATCCTCTTGCCCCTTCGCCGCTTAGCTCAATCGCGCCTCACGACTTTGAACACCAAACACTTGGGCGTTCACCCTACGAGCTCCCAAGTTCGCGAGATCTCTGGATCTCTGACACCTGTCCTCTTCAAATGGATGGCTCACATCCTTCTCGCCCCTTCGTGTCCTCACACCTCGCGACCTTTTACACCAATTTCTCAACCCTTCCACTTACGAGTTCCCGATATGCGAGGTGCCACATGTCCACTTGCCAACTCCTATGGATCCACACTATCCTCGGAGTAGTTGAGATCTCGCTCCTCGCAATCTCGTGACTCTCCTTACCAAACGTAGGAAACTTTCCTCACGAGGTCCCGATAGGCGATCTCGTGAACAATCCAACGGCTCTAACTGACTTGGATCAACGACACTGCCCCTCCTGAGCTTTAAATCCTCTCCACGTGTGCAATGTAACTGCCTTGCACTTCTGGGAGATCCAACGGCTCTCAGAACCTCGTGAAATATTTTCCAAAGATTTCGTCCGTCCATTCTCCCCTTGAGGATTCTTCAAAATAAATAAGTGTATCTCCTCGAGACTCATTTGCTCGCTCTTCAACCTGCGACGCTTTCCTCCGACTTCCACCAGCAACTTCCCTACACTTATCCTTCAGTGAGTTCAAAGGTCTATTCCTCCTGAGCTTTTCCACTCTGATTCTTCAGAGGAACTTGCGCAC
>SNQJ01S0135803.1:12792-25581 GCA_010110895.2 Picea sitchensis
CAATCCCAATACAAAATCCATGCTTATGGCCTCCCATGGCCCTTCTGGTATGGGCAATGGCTGATAGAACCCCGCATTTTGTTTTCTGCCCTTTGAATGCTGGCAAATTCTACATCTGTCAACAAACTTCTTGACTTTTGACCGCATCCCTGGCCAAAAGTATGCCTCACTTAGCTTTTCAAATGTCTTGTCGTGGCCAAAATGCCCTGCCAAGCCTTCGTTGTGTTTTTCTTTTAGCAGATTCTCCCTCATGGAGCAATTTGGAATACACAGTTGATTTCCTCTAAACAATAGTCCATTTTGGATCATGTAGTCTATCCATGGGCTTTTATCTCTGAGAACTGGATTATCAGCTGCCTCATATGCCTCTGCAAAATCTGCATCACCTGCATACATGTCCTTAAGATATCCAAAACCCAATGTTTTGACTCGGAACTCCTGCAGCAACAAACACTTCCTGCTCAAAGCATCAGCCACTTTGTTAGCAGTACCCGAAATGTGTTTAATCACAAATGTAAAATTCTGCATATACTTTACCCATTTAGCATGTTTCTGATTCAACTTCTCCTGTTGAGTCACAAACTGCAATGCATGATTATTACTATACAAAACAAATTCTTTCGGAGTCAAATAATGCCTCCACTTCTTCAGCGCCTGTATGATAGCATAAAACTCTTTATCATACGTGAAGTATTTCACCTTTGCCTCATCCAGTTTATCGCTGAAATATGCAATTGGTCTGTCTTCCTGACTCAAGACCGCTCCTATGGAAAAGCCAATTGCATCACATTTCACCTGGAACACCTTCATAAAATCCGGCAACACCAAAACTGGTTGTTTTGTGATCTTCCGCTTCAACAGATTGAAGCTCTTCTCTGCCTCTTCCATCCAATGAAAAGATTTATGTCTTTTCTTGACAGTATCCATCATTGCTGCGCTAATCCCACTGAAATTCCTGATGAATTTTCGGTAGAAACTAGCCAGTCCATGAAAACTTCTCACCTCGAAAATATTTCTCGGTGATGGCCAATTTTTAATTACCTCCACTTTACTTGGATCCATATTTAATTCATTTGCCGATATGACAAACCCCAAGTAAATGAGTTCTGTCTTCATAAATGAATATTTCCTCATGTTGATCAACAACTTCTCTTGTTGTAGCTTCCTCATTACTACAACTAAATGCTTCAGATGTTCTTCTTTTGTTTTGCTGAAAATCAATATGTCATCCAGATAAACAATGACAAACTTACCAATGAATTCCTTCAACACTTCATTCATTAACCTCATAAACGTACTTGGTGCATTCGTCAAGCGAATGACATGACTAGCCATTCATACAACCCTTCGTTGGTCTTGAAGGTTGTCTTCCATTCATCGCCTTCCCTCATGCAAATCTGATGATATCCTCTTTTCAAATCAACCTTTGAAAAAAATTTGGCTCCACTTAAACAATCCATCAAGTCATCCATCCGTGGTAATGGAAACCTATACCTGATGGTTATCTTGTTAATGGCTCTAGAATCAATGCACATTCTCCAGCCTCCATCTTTCTTTGGAATCAGTACCGTTGGAACGGTACACGGACTTAAACTTTCCCTGATCAGTCCTTTATCCAACAGTTCCTGCACCTACCTTTTGACTTCTTCATTCTCCTGTGGCGTCGACCTGTACACGGCCTTATTTGGAAAACTGGCTCCTGGTATGAGGTCTATATGATGACTCACACTCCTCATCGATGACAACGAATGAGGTAATTCGTCTACCACAATGTCAGCGAACTCTTATAGCAGTTCCTGAATTTCCTCCAGCAAATCATCCACTCTTGTGCTGGTCAAAACAATTTTTGGGTTCCTGACCACAAAGAATTGTGGATCTTCCTTCTTCTTTACTTCCGCCAGAAGTTCCTTCCCACTCATGAGAAGTATAGTATTTCTCAGTTCTGGTTTTACTTCTTTATCATTAATTGGAAGTATCATATGTGTTCTTCCATTTTTCTCCAAAGTATACATGATCATCTTCCCATCATGAACTACGTTCCTGTCATATTGCCATGGTCTGCCTAGCAATAAATGACATACGTCCATAGGAATAACATCACAGATAATTTTATCATTATATCCTCCTATCTTGATGTCAACTAAGCACTGTTTAGTGACACTTACCTAATGTCCCTTCTGTAGCCATGAAACTCTGTATGGACTCGAGTGATCAGTCGTCTCCAGCTCTAGTTTCTCCACCATCTCGGTTGAAACGAGATTGTCTGTGCTTCCACTATCCACAATAACTTTTCATTTCCTGTCTTTGGTCTTGCATGTGGTTCTGAATAGTCTGTTTCTTTGTGCTGTGTCCTCCACCTCCTTCTTGGGTGTTAAGAGAACTTTACGCATCATCAATGAACTTCCGTCTTCTGCATCTTCTGCTTCAGCATTTCGCCTCTGTGCCTCGGTGATGTGAGCTTCTCCTCCATCGTTCTTCCTATCTGGACAGTCAACTACCTTGTGTCCATTCTTTCCACATGTGAAGCATGTGATGACTCCACCTCTACCTCTTCCTCTACCTCTGGTACGAGGAAATGTGTCATTATCAGCGTATCCTCCGCTTTGTTCTGTCTGCTGCCTTCGTTGTTCAGCGTGCTGGCCTCGTTATGAACTTCCACCTCTTTTTGTTCTCGTCTGAGGCTTTTTCCAATCATCCTTGGATTTATGGAACCTATCTTGGGCAACTGACTTACCTTTTGGTTGGCTCCTACCTCGACCTCGCTGTGTTGGCTTACGGCTTAGTTTTTCCTCAGCTTTCAACGCCATCTGATACGCATCATCCACTGTTCTGATGGTTTTCATACTCATCTCATCCTAGATATCGTATCTTAAGCCATTCATATACCTGGAAAATTTTTCATCATCGCTCTCCCAATGACCTGCTCTGATATTGAGCTTGTAAAATTCCTCAGTGTACTCCTTCACTGTCATCAGCTTCTGTCTCAGGTTATGCATTCTCCTGAATAGTGTGATTTGATAATCCCTTGGGATGAATTTTGCCTTCATCTTCGCAATCATTCGATCCCATCTTTTGATCTTTTGCTTGCCTTTGGAACGTCTATCCACTTGAAGCTCGTCCCACCATAATGCTGCATGTCCCTTCAATTTTGTGACAGCATGCCTGACCTTTTTATCCTCTTCGATATCCTCATAATCGAAGTAAGTGTCAAGAGCTCTAATCCAATCCAGAAGATCTTCTGCATCCAGATTCCCTTCGTAAGTTGGAATGTCCATTTTTGTTTTTGAACTCATCCGGGCGATAGCTCTAATTAATCGCTCGTTGGCTGCATCTTCGGCTACAACTTCACCTTCACCTTCAACTTCAACTTCACCTTCGGAGTCACTCAGATCTCCAACACTGGCTGTGCGTCTCTGCGCTGCTTCCATATCTTCTAATCTCGCTCGGAGATCACGTATCTGCCTCTCCATTTCTGGATTTTGTGCTTGTCTCCCTCTGCCTCTCTGGTTTCCCCTATCCTCTAGATCGGGTGATTGTCTTTCTCTCCTCGGTGGCATGGTGAAATCTTCTTTTCTTCTCTGCTATAGAAAACAGAGAAATCTTTCTCTCTCTGATACCACTTTGATGTGTATCAAAGTGCTTTCCTTTTCTTCACCCTATTGCCTAAAATAGACAGACAATAAATCCTCTTTGATACCACTCTGACGCAAACGCGCCACCAAGGGCACGTTCGCTCCCACCAGGACCTTCCTCTATTCTCGGCCCGAAGAACTCAAGGGTTCTTCTAATTCCCTATCAGGAATTTCCCTACCCACAGATTCTCTTGTCTCATGATCCCCTTCCTTAACTCCTCGGAGGATCGGANCAAAGTGCTTTCCTTTTCTTCACCCTATTGCCTAAAATAGACAGACAATAAATCCTCTTTGATACCACTCTGACGCAAACGCGCCACCCAGGGCACGTTCGCTCCCACCAGGACCTTCCTCTATTCTCGGCCCGAAGAACTCAAGGGTTCTTCTAATTCCCTATCAGGAATTTCCCTACCCACAGATTCTCTTGTCTCATGATCCCCTTCCTTAACTCCTCGGAGGATCGGAACTTGAGACTTCGTGAGTCTAACAATTGAGTGCTACACCCTCGGATCCCCGAGGTCCGATATATCAGTCAACGCACTGACTTTTCCCTAAGGGATTTCGCTACCCACAACCTCACTACTCGCGATACCAAACTTTTGGTTCTCCAACCTCCGATATCCGAGGTGCTGAAACTATGATGCGCACATGTGACTTGAACCATCCACACCCGTCACTTCTATCTGGACTTCCACGCTATAGTGACCTCTCTCCCTCGTGATTTTGCTTCTCACAAGGTCAAGTTCCTCCTACGTCGACTCCCGATATCTGAGGTGTCGAAACTTGCGACCTCGTTCCCTCGCGACTTCGCGACTTTCGTGGCCAAGTTCTCGAGCCTTTTCTCATGAGGTCCTGATGCACGATCCCACGTGCGGATCCAACGGTTCTCCCGTGATCCGGATCCAACGGCTATTTACCTCCTCGCTCCTCACGTCCTCGTGACTCTAAATACCCAATGCTTGGGCTCTCACCCTACGAGCTCCTAAGTTCGCGAGATCCTTAGATCTTTGCCACCTGTCCCATTCAAATGGATGCTCCTGATCCTCTCACCCCTTCGCCACTTCACTCAATCATGCCTCGCGACTTTGAACACCAAACACTTGGGCATTCACCCTACGAGCTCCCAAGTTTGCGATATCTATGGATATCTGACACCTGTCCTCTTCAAATGGATGGCTCACAGCCTTCTCGCCCCTTCGTGTCCTCACGCCTCGCGACCTTTTACACCAATTTATCAACCCTTCCACTTACGAGTTCCCGAGATGCGAGGTGCCACCTGTCCACTTGCCAACTCCTGTGGATCCACACTATCCTCGGAGTAGTCGAGATCTCGCTCCTCACAATCTTGCGACTCTTCTTACCAAACTTAGGACACTTTCCTCACGAGGTCCCGATAGGCGATCTCATGAACAATCCAACGACTCTGACCGACTTGGATCAATGGTGCTGCCCCTCCTGAGCTTTAAATCCTCTCCACGCCTACACTGTAACTGCCTTGCACTTCTGGGATATCCAACAGCTCTCGGAACCTCATGAAATATTTTCCAAAGATTTCATTCGTCCGTTCTCCCCTTGAGGATTCTGTGAAATAAAGAAGTCTCTCTCCTCGAGACTCGTTTTCTCTCTCTTCAACCTACGACGCTTTCCTCTGACTTCCACCGGAAACTTCCCTACACTTAGCCTTCAGTGAGTTCAAAGGTCTATTCCTCCTGAGCTTTTCCACTCTGATTCTTCAGAGGAACTTGGGCACACTCCTTGCAGCAATCATTCAACAACTCCCAAGTGTTGAATCCCTTCGACTCTGCACACTTCCTGCAGCAGCAGTCTTCAATCTCCTTTTGCTCAGATTAACAACTGAGACTTCTTCTTCAGCCTGCGCACTCCTTGCACAGTTTCAACAACCCACTTCCACTTTTGAGTGAATGAGCACAAAAGTTAAACTACTGAGTCTTCATCAACGCACTCCTTGCAGATGACTTCAACTGCACACCTTGCAGGAATCTCCTGGCTCAGATAGAGAAACAATTGAACCTCATTCTCTCTCACTTTCAGACTTCAGTTTGAAACATGAAATCACATGCACAACATATACAAAGCAAATGCATAACAAGAAAGAAAACATTCATGACCATAACCTCAATACACAGAGAAAACAACACGAACCAGGAATTTGAATCAAAGCTTCCTTCTATTAATTCATATGCCTGTACATGGGTGTTCTTCATACAATATTCTCTGCTTGCTCTTCTCTTCTCCTGAATGCTTGATAATGTTACAATGGTATAATGAGAGTGTCTATATCCGTTTTCCCTCTCGAACTCTAAACTATCAAATCTAGACTTAAAATCCTATCTACCAGCATTAACTAGATTAAATGCCTCCTATCTACCAAAGGATTAGAGATTAAAGGCTCAAGGTCCAATACAATACATAGATGTGCCTTCATAAATGGTTCATTAAAGACTTGCGCTACAATCCCAAAGCACTTCAAAAATTTGGGTTTGTTTGTCCAGTTGATCTCCGCTTGATGTGTTGGCTCACTTGATGAGTTGGTGATTCTCCTGCATCACTAAGGGTAAAGTTGAATTGCCCGGGCTTATAAAAGGTTGTAGGAGCATCTAGTTGACTTTGTCTTTGTAACCCTTGTAACAAAGCTGATGGTTTTTATGTATAGCCATCACAAATATGAATGAATGAATGCTTATACAATTGAACATAGTTATGTCTTTACATAGTGCTTGAAGAGAAAGTCACAATGGATGGTCATGAACTTTAGGGTTTAATTCATATAACTAGGTTTATTTATATTGTATATATTTAATATTAGGTATATCACATATCATCTCCCCTTGAAATGCTTTATCCTCTAAGCAGTTGAAGAAATCCAACAAAAAGATCTTTGAGGTTGTAAACAATATTGTCTCATTGCAGATAGATTGATGCATCCTAAGTCAATCTTCTCTGGGACTATTTACTGACAAGGTTCTTGGACAAAACTACTTGAGATCAAGTTGCTTTCAAATTGAAATTCTTTAGAGTGTAGGTTGAATATTGTCCTTGTTTCGAACAATGTCAATAAGTTGATTGGTTTCTATGATGACTCTTGTGATTGGGATGTCTATATGTAATTCTTAGAACTTGATTCTTCTTGATCTCGAGTTTAGTATTCTACAGATTCACCTTCTAGGCTTGATATCTTTATCATAAATATGTGTCGTTTTGTTGAGCAATGATATTCATCAATGCCCACACTTGGACCTCTATCTCGGATTGAACTGACTGAGGCATCTATATTTATAATTTGTGCTTCAACATATAAAAATGTCCCTAATTCTATTGGGTCAATTGATGTTTCTTTGTCAACAAATTATACTTTTGTACTCATTTTTTTCCATCTTTTCAAATTTTTAACTCCAATGAGTAACGAGTTGTTTTGAATTTTTAGACTCAATATTTCATTATCTTTTTTATGACACTAATATCTCTTTCATTGCTCCATTGTGGTTGACTTTTTGTGCTTCTTTCGATGTAGTATCGAACATTCACTTTCACATGTCACTTTCAACCAATTGAATAGTGGTTGATATCTTGGATATATGCATCTACCATTTGGTTGGACTTTTTCCTTAGGCACTACCATTGTTGTTGTTTTTACTTCCAATAGTTGATGAGATAGAATTTGTCCTTGAAAATAGCTTTGAAGTCTTCCCATGACAAGGCTTGGGTGGTGTCAAGTCTATATGTGCTCACAAAAAATCTCCAACCATAACAAAGCTTCTATGTGCATGTGCATCTTTGCAAAGACAGTCTTGTGTTCACCTGTGTACCGTTGTACTTAATAATAGGAATTGAATTTCTTAAGCCAAACATCAAGTCATAGAGCATCAATGTCGTCGTCATAAGGTGAAATTTCCACCATGGTTCCACCTTCAAGAGAATCCAAATACAGTGGAAAATTGTTGCCACTACCACTCGATTGCAGGTTTGGGTTACCTCTAGAGGGCTCTTGGTGGACAACAATTTACAGTGTTGCAATGGAGGATGTTATCGATTGTAGTAAATGAGAAATATTGGTCAATTGTCCATCCATATTCATGACCATCTTGTTAAGTTTGGAAACTCTTGCCTCAAGTAATTCCATACCAATTTGATCCAAACAGGAGTGCACTAGCAGAATTAGCGCAATCACAACCTCTGCAATGAGTTCAACTTACATAGGTAGTCACTAGTCTATGGCGCGACAAATACTTAAGTGAATTGGGGAAAAGAAAAAATGGATTCATAAATTAATTAGACTTTGGCATAATAATTTGAGCAACAACTCGATCATGAATTCTCTTTATTGAAGTAAATATGTACAACATGGATCTTTAGAACTCAACTATCAAGCCACTACCAACCAAGGTTATTAGAACTAATCATTCTACATCTGAACCGACTATTTCAGATTGGTCCATAACTTTTGGCCCCCAAATTGTTGGTTGAATTGGACTAGGTTTAGTACTGAACCGACCTGTGGAACCAATGTGGTTCTTAGGGGGGCATATGCAAAAAGTTAAGGGAAAAAGGGGAAAAAAACATCCCTCTCTCCCAAAACCCTAAACAAAGGTTATATAAGGCCCTCCAACCCCCTCACCCCCTTATTTCCCTGACACCTCTCTCATTGAACATTTGTGAGCATTTGTAGATTGAGGAGCTATGGTGAGGAGACTTGATTTAGAGCTGATTTGGCATTTTTTGTAGGTTGCTTTTACTAGATTTGGCATCTACATCAGTGGCCTTGTTATCGTCTACAAGGGGATTTGAGATTGGTTTAGCCAAGTTTTCTCGAGTTTTTCTGTGTTTATGTTCCCTGATTTTTGAGTGCATTTTTTGTGATTTTTAATAGGCTAAGTTATTGCTGAATTTTGTTAAATTGCCAAGTTGACTTTCCATTTTAGGTTAGCCGTGTTGTGACCAAGTCGGAGTAGTGTGACTTTGATTGTGACTGATGAGGTGGTTTGAAGTAAACATGTTGTGCTTATGAGCATGTTCAGGGCACTTCTGTAACTGTTGGTTTAAAAGGACATGGACTTGGAAAGCATAAAATCTAAGCTATTCAGTATACAAGTGGGAAAGTGCCTAAATGCGACATTTAGTAGCATTCTATTTATAATTTAGTTTCATTTCTAAACTTTTTGATTTATTCTTGCAAGCATCCTATTGTGGATGCTTTTAATAAAAATTTATGCATTTTTAGGCGTTGTTTGACTCCATAGGCTTTGGAGCATTGTGGATGAATGTGTATATTTTAGAATGTTATATAATAGTTCTATTTCTTTCCTTAAATGTTTTTATTTTTTCATATTGATCTCAACTTTCCTTTTCCTATTTTAGGCACATGACAAGGATATAATTGGCGTAACACCTCATCTGCATAGGAATTTATTGGTAACATATAGTGAAGATAGCACAATGAAGATATGGAAACCCTAATATGGATTTTTCACTGCTATTGGATTTGTATAGAAATAATTATTTGTTGAATTTTGATGGTAGCCTAAGGTTGAAGGAGAGCTTAAATATATCATGTAAACATTTTTATCTCATAAAGAAATGTGTATTTTTCATGTAGCATTCTCTCTCTCTCTCTCTCTCTCTCTCTCTCTCTCTCTCTCTCTCTCTCAAGCACGTGCGCACACACACACACAGGGACGTGCATGCACGGGAAATTCAAACATGTGCACAAAAGCGTCCAATGGCTTGTGATAATTCTTTATTCTCGAGGTTTAAGACATGAGACGATATGATATTTGAAGCACTAAGAAGAATTGTTGAATTGTGAAAGGGTCAGACCACTCTAATTCAACCCTATGTTGAATTCTTCATTTATAGGGTTCCTAAGATGAGTTTTGTTATTGTGATTGCCAAGATGACTTCTATTTTCAGATCGAATTGGAATGGATTTAATATTCTTTGGAATATAGTTCAAATATTGTCTCTGTTCCAAGTAATGTGGATACAGTGATTGGTTAAAGTATCGGCTCTTGCAATTATGATGTCAATAGTGTGTCTTTGTAACAAGATCTTTCCTTATCATACATGTACTATTTTTATGATTCACTTTTGGAATTATGTCTTCTTTATACACTTGTGTTGCTCTCATAGTTTTAAAAACTGAAACTGGTACCGGAACCGGTCGAGGGTCCAACCTGAACCGGAACCAGAACTGGTAATGAACCGGTCGAATCGGTTTCAATGAACTAGTTTTTTAAAAAATACACAAAATATTTAAATTTTAACAAAAAAAATATATTTTTAAGATTTTAAATCATGTTTCCAAAGCATTAGAGACAATTAGAGACAATATATCCAAAGTATGCTCATGAATATATCAAAACTACACCAAGTGTAATACATATCTAGAGATCGGAACATAAATACATAATCAAGGAGGATCTAAATGGCCTCTACAACATCAAATAACTACTAAGTTAGAGTCATTGATAGTATAGGTGGGAATTACAATGAATGATACAAAATATCCATAGGGTAGATACTAGAACCGTAGATGGAAGAATCTCATAGCTCATGAGTCGTGATTGTCAGTAGTCCTCCATGTCATAATCATCAAGATTGGCATCACTACCACTGCTCTCTCCTCCATCCTCCTCCTCCTCCCCTATATCCAATGCAATTCATGCATTTTTTGATGTGGATTGTGGAGGATGACCCCTCAAGAGAATCACCATCATCAAAAGTGATCAGTTCTAGCACTAGTTCATTAAGATCCAAGTTGGCTAATGCCAACTCAACACTGTTGTTCAAACCCTTATCATTAGAAAACACATCCCACATATTTGTCTTTCCCTTCAACCACTCTTCTCTTTGCTTGTATATAAGATGGAAGTTGGTGTTCACATACACTACTAAGTCACCTGACACGACGACAAAGAGAAGAGTTCAATAAAAGAGTTTATACTTGAGTGAAGGGTACATTTTTACCGGGGTCGTGACAAAAGAGTTCAACAATCAATGCCACCAACATCGAGGTATATAAAGGGATTGGTTCTCTTGATTAAATGTCAGTTCCATACCCTCATACATGATAGAATCCAGTGGAAACATTGCAATCTTGTCAATCTTGAAATCCTGAAAATTGTTAAGTCTGCTGAATTTTGAATGGGACCTAAAATTCTACTTTCTCTATATGAAGTCCAATGAGGTTGGAACCACTCTCAAACATCCTAAAACAATTAATGGTAATGTTAAAAATTTAAGTAAAAGGATGAAAATGAAACATAAAGGAGAATGCCACTTTTACTTAAAAGTGGCATTCTCCTTTATCTTTCATTTTCATCCTTTTACTTTAAGAATTTAACATTACCATTAAATACTAGGGTGGGTGAAATGGAGGGGGTGGGGACCTCTTTAAATAGCAATAATAAGGAAAAATAACCCTCATCTGCACACCAAATCACCTTACAACTCCAACTTGCATGAGAAAACATGAGCCAAGTACTTGTTTGTTACTTAGGTTTTAGGTTTTAGGGGGTTTTAGGTTTTAGGGACCAAATCGGTCGGTTTATTGGCCGGTTTGAACCGATCGACCATCAAACCGGTCAAACCGACCGGTTCCGATTCTGGTTCGACCGGTTTTTAAAACATTGGTTGCTCTATTGATCATTAAATTTGTATTAGTAGAGAAACATGGATTTTCCATTGTTTGTACATCGACATCTGAAGATATTACTACTTCCGTTAGATTCACATCTTTTTTATTTGTGATGTTAGTTGGATATGTGTTAGTTCCTTCCTCCACAACTTGGACTTTTACATCTAATGACTTTTCTAATTCAACATGATCAATCATTGTTTCTTTATTTATCAAGGATTCCTTGCTAGTAGGTTTTTCTAACTTTCCCTTTTGTTCTAACTTCTTGATTTGAACAAAGAAACTTTGATTATGGTTCTTGAGACGAGAATTTTTTTAATCTTTATCAGTGACAACATTGTCATTTTTTTCCTGGTGACCCTACAAATTGTGTATTGATCTTGAAGGATCACATTTGATGCATCCTTCGGGTTTTCTGATCGGGGAAATTCTTAGCATGACTTCATTGTAAGGTCCTATAGCATTATCTTCTTCTTCTTATGAGAGAATGTCAAAAATTTGTTCTTCACTATTTAAGATGAAGGTCCCCAATATTTCCATTAGGTTGAAACTTAGAATTATATTAACATCTTATTTATTAATTATCAGTTGTGTTCTTTTTGGTAAAAAAATCACTTTGTTGGAATATACTTATTTTGGGATTAATAATTGATTCGCAAAGATGATGTTAATGTAATTATGCATGTGGTTCAGACAAATACCAATTTTTACCAATGTTAGATCTCTTTTTCTTAAATAGTCACTTTAATTTTTAGAATGGAAAAATGTTTTTTTGGTCGTCTTGTATATTTTTGGACAAATAATATTCAAGTTAAGAAAAGAATACCCCTTTCTTATAATTCATTGAAATAAAGGTAATGGTAAACACCTTTTAATTTTCTTTAATAGATTATTTTAATAGCTTAGTTTATTGCCTACAAACAATGGGGTTAAGTAACTCCACAAGTTTTTAATTTTTGTTGTTTCCTTTTTACTCTTTTGCAATGGGCGGATCAAGAGAATGAGATTCAAAATGGCATCTTCGTTTCTCTGTCTTTTATATTATATTATGTATGGATCTCAACTTGTATCAATTTCAACAGATTGATATGATGTGTGTGAGTGCCAACTGATTTCCTCTGCCTGCGAGATTCTCCTCTGAGATTCTCCAGGTCGATTTGGTTTCCTTCGAAAAACGATAGATTCTCTTATGAGATTTTCCAGGTCGATTTGGTTTCCTTGGAAAAACGATTAATTCGTGAAAAAATGGTCAAAGATGTTTGCTGGCCACTGTCAACTGTGACAGATACCTTTGTTGATTGATGAATGCCCTTTATTGTCGTTGATACCTGACATCAGGCTTGCAGATCCAATACTAGGGATTTTGGAAACCATTCCTTGTTAAGACTCAACAATTACTTCTACCCGTATAATGTGATACCTTCCACTGGCGCGAGAGGTGTCAGACTTTATTTTGGACTAGCTATATCAGTTATTGGGTTGTGATATTTACCATTATTTTCC
>SNQJ01S0135806.1:14858-32422 GCA_010110895.2 Picea sitchensis
AGATTTAACGAAGATCATACTCTTTATTTATTTTGTTTTTAATTTTATTATTATTATTATATATATATCAAAATTGTTTTTAATAAAAAGGATAAAATTTTACCACTAGCATGATTTAGACCTAGACCTTTAATTTTCGTATTGGGTGACATTTAATTAGGGAATTTGTTTTAAAAATTCTTAACACATTATTCGTCCTAAGGCCATCTAAGTTCATTCTTCTATCAACAACAACACAACGTGCCCTTTAGGACGCACTAGGTGCTCCAAGGGTGCCACTCGCCTTAATCTATTTCCCTTGCGCGACGTGCCCTTCAGGACACACTACATGCTCCAAGGGTACCACTCGCCTCTCTCCATTTTTCTCCTGCGACGTGCCATTCAGGATGCACCACGTGATCCAAGGGTGTCACTCGCCTCTTGAATGACTTGGAAGACATCAATAACCCTTGGAGTCAATACTCTGCCAGGTGAACTTGTAAGAGACTAAGGGCCTCTAAGGAATAAGGCCCCCGCCTTATTACGTGCCCCTTAGAATTATCGTGAGCGACTAACGCAATCTACCCTCACGGAATTGTGGGTCCTCTCAAAGTAGGTAAACGTTAACCTATAGTTCGAGCCATGGCGAGAGTGCTAGTAGGTTGTGGCAGGGATGTTGTCCACACCTCTCCCTCAACATCTCTGGTAGTCATGCGTGACCCCTTTACTCCACACGTGAGTCTAGTTGGCAAGCTATCGTCAGCCTACATCATCAACAAATCATGTCAGACATATCCATATCATATCATCTAATCAGATGCACTAATATCACAGTAAAACAACCAAACCCCAATGGTACACTCCCTGACTCGATCCAGATTCCAAGGGGTTCCATCGATGCCTCTGCATCCTCGAGGTCCAAAACCCTGCACACTCAATAAACCGAGTCAATAGCACCTGTCTATGTCAATGCAGTAAAAAAACATGTCATCAACCCATAACGCCTCATAATCAAAATCAAAAGTTTTAATAGCATAATAATCTAGATCACTTGCGAGCAAGTGTCCTCAAAGAATAAGTTTGCTCAGTGCTGCAGAGAGGGATGTCACATACACCCCCTCTTGTTCTAAACTTCGTCTCGAAGTTTCACAGTATATATGCCAAAATAAAGTGTATCACGGTATCATAAGCCTATCTATCAAACAAAAATGAAAACTACTAGCGCATATCATATGCGTCCTCCCAGGTCGTCGAGTGCGGACTATAGCTATCCCACTGGACCTTGACCTGCTCTATCATTCGATGCCATAGCTATTGAATGCGATGATCCAAGATGCGGATCAACTTAGCCGTGAGCGCCCCCTAGTCTGATCCCTGCAAGGAACTCATGTCAATAACATGTGTAGGATTACTAATATAATGTCTCAAATCAGATACATGAAAAGCATCGTGCATGCACCTCAAAGAATCAGGCAAGGCTAGTCAATAGGCCATGGGCCCCTTTCTCTTCACAATCTCGAAAGGTCCCATGAACCTAGGAGAGAGTTTATCTCCCTTCCCAAACTTGATCGAACTCTTATGCGGTTTAACCCACAAGAAGACTCGATCATCGACCTCGTAACTATGGTCGACACGGTGCGCATCGACATAACTCTTCTATTGATCCTGTGCTTCTTTAATCCTTTGTCTTATTTTTTTTATTTTCTCTTCCATTTCTTGGATCACTTCTGGTCCCACCAGGACCCTATCCTCAAGCCAATCCCAACTCAAAGGTGTCTGACATGGTTGCCCGTAAAGAAACTCGAAAGGCGCCATCTTAATGGTGCCTTGGTAACTGTTGTTGTAAGCAAACTCCACTAGTGGCAAGAATTCTTCCCAACGCTTTTGTTGGTCCATCATGCACATGCGCAACATGTCCTCCAAGGTCTGGTTCATTCATTCGGTCTTCCCGTTAGTCTCTGGGTGATATGTCGTACTAAAGTTAAGTTGGGTTCCCAAGGCCTCTTGGAAACTCCTCTAAAATAATCCAGTAAACACCGATCCTCGATCGAATATCATCCTCTTAGGCATGCCATGTAGCCTCACATTCTCACTGATGAAAACTCTAGCTATGTCAAGTGCCTGATACATTGTACGCACAGGAATAAAGTGAGCACTCTTCATCATAGTGTCTACTACTACGAAAATCGATTCATGTCTCCTTGCCGTCAGTGGCAATCCAACAATAAAATCCATCAAAATAACTTCCCATTTCAATTCTGGAATAGCGTGTGGTTGTAGTAATCCTGTTGTGTGTCTATGTTCAACCTTTACTTGCTAACATTCTAGACATTTGGCCACATAGTTGACTATGTCTGCCTTCATTCCCTTCTAGAAGAATAAGGGTTTAAGGTCTTCCCTCATCTTCGTGACTCCCAGGTGAGCCATGTAAACTACTCTATGAGCCTCACTTAGGATCAACATCCTCAACTCGTCATTCAGCGGTACGTAGATCCGATTTTTAAACCTTAATAAACCATCGCTATCAAATGAAAATCCTTCAAATCATGGTACCATCATTGTGTTTTGTCCGATAAACCCTCGACCTCTTTGTACCAGTCATCGCCACGTTGTAAAGTTAGAATATTTTCACGTAGATTTGTCTGAAGAGGCAGCACCAAAAAGATGTGTGGTCTTCGACTCAATGCATCTGCCACTTGGTTCACTATTCCTTTTATGTAAGTAATCTCAAAGTCGAACACGCTAAGAAATTTCGACCAACGTCGTTGTCATGCGTTCAGGTTGCTTTTCTTAAAGATGTTTTGTAGTCCATAGTGGTCAGTCTTTAGTTCAAATTTTTATCCAACAAGGTAGTGTCTCCAAACCTTCAAGGCATATACGATGGCTAACAACTCCAAATCGTGCGTCGCGTAGTTCTCCTCATGCCTTCTCATTTTCCTCGAAATGTAAGCGATCATGTGTCTGTCTTGCATCAAGACTCCGCCTAAGCCTTCCTTGGATGCGTCAGTGCATACCAAGAATTCCACGTCCATGTCAGGGACCTTGAGTATAGGTGTTGTTGTCAAAAAATCCTTGAGCCTCTGAAATGCTTCCGCGCATTTCTCAATCCAAACAAACTTCTTGTTCTTCTTATGCAACTCCGTGATCGGATTTGCTATCTTCAAAAATCCCTTGACGAACTGTCGATAGTAACCTACTAAAACCATGAAGCTACGCATTTCCGAGACATTCGTCGGTGCAGGCCATTCCATAATAGCCTTGACCTTGGTTGGATCCACGGCGATGCCTTCGTCAGAAATGACATGCCCTAAGTAGTGAATCTTCGATTGATAAAATGAGCATTTGGACAACTTCCCATACAATTTGTGCTCTCGCAGAAACTGTAGTACCAAGCGCAAGTGCTCGTCATGCTCCTCCATCATCCGAGAGTAAATCAAAATATCGTCAATGAATACTTGGACGAACTTGTCCAAGTACTCGCGGAACACCCATTCATCAAACTCATAAATACCCCTGGGGTGTTTGTCAGTCCAAACGGTAAAACAATAAACTTGTAATGTCCAAACCTCATCTTAAAGGCGGTGTTAGGGATGTCATCTTCCTCAATCCGTAACTGGTGATACCCTGATCGCAAATCGATCTTTGAGAACACCGTCGCGCCCTTCATTTGATCGAACAAATCATCAATCCTCGACAACGGATATTGATTCTTGTTTGTGGCCTTGTTCAATTCATGGTAGTCAATGTAGAGCCTCCACGACCCATCCTTCTTTCATATGAAAATAACAAGTGCACCCCATGGTGACACACTAGGACGTATCAGTCCTAGGTCCAGCAATTCCTTTAATTTCATTCTTAACTCTTGTAATTCTAGGGTCGACATCCGATAAAGCGTTCTCGCTATCGGTTCAGTTCCTGGTTTTAGGTCTATAGTAAACTCCAATTCCCTCTTCGGTGAAATCCTAGGTAACTCCTCCGAAAATACGTCCACAAACTCTCTCACCACCGAAAGGTGTTCTAGACCTTCCGCTACTCCCTTCTCGTTTAACACAAGGATCACATAAAGATTGCACCCCTTGCACCAGCTCTTTCGAAGTTGCAAGGAAGAGATGAACCTCAGGGAGACTCCCTAGTTCTGACCTACAATCACATGTCTATGTCCCTCATCATCGACCAAGCTCAATCGTTTCATCTTATACTTGAGTATCGCCTCATGTGATTCCAACCAGTCCAAACCAATCACGACATCATAAGATCCTAAGATCGTGATGTACACGGTGGCCCTCATGACAAACTCTCCTAGGTTAAGGGTACAGGCTGTAATGTTTCCTCCAACCTTATGTTTGGCTCCCGAAGCCATATCTACGAAGCTAAACTCGTCTTGTTCGACTGCATTTACCTTAATCCTTTTTAGCGTTGCACTAGAAATGAAATTCTCGGTAGCACCAGGATCTATGAAAATACTAAGTGTCTAGTCAACGACGGTACCTGTCTTGTCGAGCACAATCGATTGATGCTCTGCCTGGCGGTTATTCACCATTGCATGAATCCGATGGTCCTTGCCCATATCTCGCACGGTTGTGGGTCCGACTAATCCAGACACTCTATTCCTCTTCACCAGGCAGTTGTGCTGATAGTGTGGCTCCCCACACGTCCAACACCCCTTCTTCGGTCCAGTAGTCCTGGTACCCAAAGTAGAAGGTGATGGCCCACCGACCTAGAATCCTGGTCTGTTCTGCTGAACATGCCTAAACTGTTGTTGTTGCGGTCGATGTTGTTGTTGATGTTGTGGTCCTCGATAAGGTGGTTGTTGTTGAGGTGTCTGTCATCGGGGTGTAGTGAAAGTGGATCCCCTTTGGAAGCCACGATATCCCGACGTATGTCTGGCTGGTGTATGATGTTGCTGTGCACCAGATGACACCTACCCTGTTGGTCTCGCTGGAGTCTTTCTTTGACCCCCACTAATAATCTCCTCCTCCACTATGAGGGCCTTCTAGATGACATCATGCAAGGTTTGAGGCATCAAAATCCTAACCTTTGCACGTATGTTGTCGTTAAGGCCGAACACGAAACTATTGACCTTAATTTTCTCAGTGTTAAGATGCGGAGCATACCGGAGTAGCTCCATAAAACGGGCCTCGTACTCGGGCACCGTACAATCTCCCTGTCACAAGGCGTTGAACTCATTGAGCTGACGCTCAATGAATTCCTCTGAAAGGTATCTCTCTCGGACCTGTTCCTCGAATAGTTCCCATGACACATCTTCGACAACCATGTTCAACTATGGTAGGATCGTCTTTCATCATATAAGAGCGCTTCCTTTCAGTTGGAAGACCGCCATGCAGACCTTCATGTTGGAGGTATAATCGCGAAGTGCAAAGCACATTGCCATATTCTCCAACCATGCCTCGACGGCTACGTTGTCTAGGGCACCAAAGAACTCATGAAATTTGACTTTCTTGAGTTCACGGTGAATGCTACCAGTACCGACTGGAGCGCGCGGCGGAACCTTAGGGGGTGTCGATGCCCTGGCCTCATCTCTGTCCAAACGGTTGATCAGTGCCTTAGACATGCGCTGAAAAGATCTCATCATTTCGGCCACATCACCAACTGCTATCTTCTCCTGCCCGACAACCTACTCATCTCCCTGGGGGTTAGATCCTTCAGGCATGGATGCTACTGGAGGCGTCGCGCCTCCTCCCCTAGCACCCCGTCGTCTCCCTCCACGACATCCTCTAACCATGATTACCTACATAGATAAAAGTCAACTCAATTAGTAACCTTATAATCAAATCATATCAACGAAATCCGTAGCGATCCAAAGTCACGGGTTGAACCCGCTCTGATACCACATGTGACATGCCCATCCGGTATGACTCCTACAATGTACAACCGGTAAAAGCACCCTTGATTTTTTTTTTTGTGTGTGTGTAGGAAGGTAATAATGACATTATACTCAACATCACAACACAACGACGAACACAACGCATGAAACTCACTCAACAACAACATAACGTCTTAACATAAAATCACATCAAGCACCTGGAAGCAATATATGACATTAAACCGATGAAGAATAAGAATGACTACCCGCCCGTCCTACCCTGCAATGGTTAGGACCTCCAGGACACATAAGCAATGCTCAAGCCCAGGTTCCCATCGATTTTGACCATTTAAGGTCTCAAGGCTGGCAACTGTTCTGAGGAACAAGGAGGTGTCTACATCCTGCCCGACACAAGCAGACCAAGCCTACTAAGCTAAGGACATTCATCCTAACAACCCCTCGCACCCAAAATTAATTACACAAGTAATTAGAAACCTTACAATGAGCAAACCAATCATATTAAATGTTTACAAAACCAAGTGCAAACATTAGTTAAAATGAACAACAATACCCTCAACGGGAAGCGCAAGCTAAAAACGACTTCGTCAACAACCCAACCATTAATCAAGGCTAAATGGTGAATATCTATAATTTAAATTGGCGTTAATTATAGATCAATTAACCTGTCTAAATTCCATTAGTCAATGAGTTACCAACCGAACTTAACATGAATTACCACTCAAATTTAGCGAGTCTGAGTTACCAATTAGGGGATATCTATAAATCCAACTAACATCAATTACATATCTAATTTAGCAAGTCTAAAATTTGCAATCTAGTCTTTACTCACCATACTAATTTTAATATTTATTACAACCTAAATGGACAATTCTATATTAATCTGAATCCCCATCCAACTAGCCATAAACTTGAATAACAACAATAACATTTTTAAAGTGGAATGCTACCATTAGCACTTATGAACAGTTAAACCTCAACATTAGTCTAGCTATAATGACTGAACTAACCACACTAGTTGTTTATTATTATTGAGGAGGAAACTGCCAGCTAATAACATTGCTATAGCAAATCAACAAGGTAATTACATATCTATTACATAACAATTTATTACAGTAGTTAACAAGCCATTTAACATAATGATTAACATAACAATTAATTTAGCAATAACAGGGTAGTCTGCATGACTATTTTCATAAGTAATATAGCACTAACAAGGCGATTATCATGTTAATTAACATAACAATTAATATAACAGTAGCAAGGCGATTATCATGTTAATTAACATAACAATTAATATAACAGTAGCAAGGCAATTTATATGATGGTTAACATAACGATTAATAGCACAATAACAAGGCAATTTACATAACTGTTAACCATTTAACTCACTACGACATTTAATCAATAAGTAGGAATCTGTTGACCATTCATAGTGTTGTAGCAATTGTTATGACATTTAGTAAGGCAATTAATATAGCATTTAATATTGCAATTAACAAGGCAATTAACTGTAGCAATTGTTCTGGTAAATTCATGGTCATTCTAGCAAGCTCAGTCAACATTCTAAAGGCAAAAATCATGGGAAATTACAACAAGCTCTGGAAACTTTCTAAAGGAAAAATCGTGGGTAATTACAACAAGCTTCGACAACATTCTAAAGGAAAAATCGAGGGTATTTAAACAACAATCTATGTTAATCTTTAAAAGCAAAAACGTGGGTAATTTTAACAGCAATCTCTTCACATTTTAAAGGAAAAAATCGAGGGCAATTAAACAGCAACTCAATCATGTTTTGGATGGAAAAATCATGAGCATTTAAACATCAATCTCGGTCACGTTTTGAATGGAAAATTCATGAGCATTTAAACAACAATCACAGCCTCAATTTAAAAGGGAAAAACATGTACAGGGACACACCAGAAGGACATTCATGGTTATCTGTATTTTAAATATGCAAAATGATGTGCCCAAAACGCATCAGAAGGAACTCCATGTTTCCATCATCATTTAAAAGGGAAAAACATTGGCAAAACACAGACATGGAAATGAATTTGTTTTCCATTGCCAGGATACCAATGCCACGCAGATAGGAATACAAAAACATTTTTCATTTCCCGGACACAAATATAAAATGCAGACAGGAAATCAAATCATTTTTCCCATTCTAGGATACCAATATAATGCAGACAGTAATACAAAACGTTTTTTTTTTTCATTTCCCGGACAAAATATAAAATGCAGACAAGAAATCAAATCTTTTTTCCCATTCCAGGATACCAATACAATGCAGACAGTAATACAAAAACGTTTTTCATTTCCCAGACACCATTATAAAAAGCAGATAGGAAATCAAACATTCTTCCCATTGCCAGAGTACCAATACAATGCAATCAGGAATTAAAAAAACGTTTTTCATCTCCTGGACACCAATAAAAAATGCAGATAGGAAATCAAACGTTCTTCCCATTGCCAGAGTACCAATACAATGCAGACAAGAATAATAAATAAGAACGTTTTTCCATTTCCAGGATACCATTATAAAAATGCAAACCTGAAATCAATTCATTTTTTTTTTCATTGCCAGAATACCCAAAACTTTGCAGAGCGAAAATCAATTCGTGCTTCCAATACAATAACCCCAATACAACGCAGAAAACGGTAAGAGAATGCAAGGATCCAATGGGAAAGGTCATGGAATGATTGTCGGGGGTTCTATCAGTCAAGGCATAGAGAAAACCAACAAGGACACCAGATAATCCACACACAGAGGTCGTTGCCAGATGGCGGAATCCACAATCAGCCAGGGACAAACATCAAGGGTAGCTGGCTAACAGGTTCTTCCTTCGCTCATCATCCTCGCACAGAAAAGCAGGGCATTGAGATCCATAGGTCTTTTAACGCTAAGGCGATGACTGTAGAGCAGGCTCTTGGCCGACTACTCAGGCGAGGACTGGTGAGCTAGGGACAAAGGCTAAACAACCATGAAGGTCACAATCAACACAGCAAGGTGGTCAAGACGTGCAAGGAAATGAAGCCATGGGAGTCAATCTATCATCAACCTAGGCTAAGAAAATTTCAAAAATCCATCTAGACAATTAGTTCACTTACCCAAGTAAAAATATAGATTCAAGCATAAGTTCTAAAACAATTTACCATACAAAACGAAGAAAGTGTACCGTTGCCTGTTTGGAGTGGACGTCCCGCGTGCTCCTTGCAACTCCCCTGTGCCGACACTAGAGACTTCACCGGTACCTCCCAGCCAATGCTAGGGGTACTCTTCTTCCACCTTAGCCCCCCGAGCCGCAAAGGGGCCACACACTCACTATCCAGAGATTTCGTCTAGCTCCTAGCTTGCCTCGCAAGGCCAAGCTACCAGTCCTCATCGAGGTGGGTATCCCAACTCCCACAAGTTAAATCGATCAAGTAGATATTTCTGCAGCATAACGTAACGCAAACAGAAGAGATCCAACCTCAATCTCCTTCCTTCATTATATAGAGTTTTGTGGTTTCTTACTTTCCTAAAATCTCGTTTAATTAAGCTTTTAAAATTTAATTCCTAAAAATTCCTCCCCGTACAAGTGTCACCCACCCCCTTCATTCCTCCATAAATTTATTTATTTAATTAATTAATTATCTTTATTTCCATCACCCACCTAGAGTTACTCCTAGAATCACTCCTAGGTGTCCCTAAATTCTCTTACAGGTTTTAATGGATTTCCTCATGATTAAATTGCTAGTTCAGTTTAAATTAGAAATCTCTTAAATGGTAGATACTTTACTAAGTTTGACTTTCCACTTTTTCCCTTATGTTCCCTTTTTCCCTTTTTATGTTTACCTCTTTTCCTAGTTTCCTAATATTTTAGATTTTCCCTCTTTCCCATTTTTAATTAGAACTCAAAAAGACAGGTGTGGAAATTAACCATTTTTTCTCTTTTCTCATTTATTTAGTATATTTAAAATTATAAAAAATAATAAAACAATTAATTCCCTTTTTTCTTTAAATTTTATTCCAACAGATTTTTTTCCTTTTTTTTTGAATAGATTAAATTTCTTACTCCCTCTGTGTTACAAGATTCAGCGAAGATCATACTCTTTATTTATTTTGTTTTTAATTTTATTATATATATATATATATATATCAATTTATTTTTTAATAAAAAGGATAAAATTTTACCACTAGCATGATTTAGACCTAGACATTTAATTTTCGTACTGGGCGACATTTAATTAGGGAATTTTTTTTTAAAATTCTTAACATGTTATTCATCGTAAGGCCATGTAGGTTCATTCCTCTATCATCAACAGTGAGACGTGCCCTTCAGGATGCACTAGGTTCTCCAAGGGTGCCACTCGCCTTAATCTATTTCCCTTGCGCGACGTGCCCTTCAGGACGCACTACATGCTCCAAGGGTGCCACTCGCCTCTCTCCATTTTTCTCGTGCGATGTGCCCTTCAGGATGGAACATGTTCTCCAAGGGTGCCACTCGCCTCTTGACTGACTTGGTAGACATCAATAACTCCTGGAGTCAATACTCTGCCAGGTAAACTTATGGGAGACTAAGGGCCTCTAAAGAATAAGGCCCCCGCCTTATTGTGCGCCCCTTAGAATCATCGTGAGTGATTGTCCCAGTCTTCCCTCATGGCATTGTAGGTCCTCTCAAACTAGGTAAACGTTAACCTACAGTTCGAGCCACGGCGGGAGTGCTAGTAGGCTGTGGCAGGGCTGATGTCCACACCTCTCCCTCAACATCTCTGGTAGTCGTGCATGACCCCTTTAGTCCACATGTGAGTCTGGTCGACAAGTTATCGCCAGCCTGCATCATTAACCAATCATGTCATCACATATCCATATCATATCATCTAATCAGATGCACTAATATCACAATAAAACTATCAAACCCCAATGGTACAGTTCCTGACTCGATCCAGAGTCCAAGGGGTTCCATCGATGCCTCTTCATCCTCAAGGTCCAAAATCCTGCACACTCAATAAACCGAGTCAAAAGCACCTCTCTATGTCATTGCAGTAAAACAACATGTCATCAACCCATAACGCCTCATAATCAAAATCAAAAGTTTTAATAGCATAATAATCTGGATCACTTGCGAGCAAGTGTCCTCAAAGAATAAGTTCGCTCAGTGCGCCAGAGTGGGATGTTACAAATCTAATGTTTCTGTCGAACTCGTGATACATAAGCATGACTATAAATGTGAACTGCCAACCGACGGAATTGACACGGAGGACATGAAAAATAAAAAATAAAAATAAATATAAAATAATGTATACAAGTATATATCCATTTTAACTTTAGAGTCAAGAAGGATCAATTTCCAGGTACAAACTTTTATTATCATAAACAAAATCAAAATTGCAAAATTGCAAAATTACATTTAAAAACATTAAAAATAATATTGAATAAAATTTAAATAATTGTTTATACTATTTTTTAAGTAAAAAGTGTTATAGCATTACATAAATTACTATAAATCTTGGTACAATGTTATAATATTCTATAAATTACTAAATCTCATGTTGGGTCGGTCGGACTCATGATACATAAGCATGACTATAAATGTGAACCAATGATTGTTGGACTCATGATACATAAGCATGACTATAAATGTGAACCAACGATTGTTGGGTGCAAAATGTATATGACGGAAGTGTTGGGTGCAAGATGTATATCAAGGAACACTCGGGACATGAAAAATTAAAAATAAAAATAAATGTGAATAATTAATTGAATAAAATTTAACAAAACATTATCAGATATTTTTTTTTTTTTACTGTAACTGATGGAAAGTGTAATTAAAGACCGAAAAATCAGCTTCCGGGTGCTTTGCTACACTGGCAGATTCCCTGGCAAGACAAAACACTCTGTCGAGAGTGGCAGATTCCAATGGTCTAGGCCCGCAAAACTGGAATCCATTCGATATTGTTGACCAGAAATCAGTGAGTCGGTTGCTAGCGAACTCCTAAGCATCGTGTGGTTTCTTCCTATAGTAAATTTGGTTGACCAATTCCAGGATCTTTTTGCGTCTTCTCTTGATATCCTCACGTGCATTGATTTGTAAATGCCAGCTTTGAAAATGAATTGTCAAGGTTCCAACCTCAGAGTTGAGGTGTGTCCTTGCTTGCTCTGTAGAAGACACCAACTTTTCAAGCTTTGCGTGGTAGCCCTCTTTACTGGGACATGGATTTGAAGGGATCATTCTCGACCTGGCTGGAATCGACTTGGTCTTCTAAACTTGTGTTTTCCTCCTGTGGCTGTAAGCGTTCTTTTTTGGTAGCGGAGATCTTCCCCTCCAGAACACCACTTCCTTGGCAGGTAATTTGGAGGTCATCGTTCAACTTCACCTTTTCGTGCAGTAAGAGTTGGATAGAGTTCTGCAACAATAGTTGTCCTTCCTCTGTCACTTGAGCCATTTGCTGAATATTTAACCTGAGCTCTCTGCACTCTTCTTCCAAATTTTGGGTTTGGTTACTTGAATCAGTAAAGTATTTTTTTTATTTTTTTTTGGCAATGCTTTTTATTCCCCTAAGAAGACTTCATCTCCATCAAGGTTAATAGAAGGTTCATGCTACTGAGAAAGGGACAGAGATCAGTGGAGCACTGGAGGCAGAGTTTACAGAGTAAGAGAACAGGCCTGCCAAAGTCATGGGATATTGCAGGTTGAATCGATCCCATTGACAGAGATTGTGCTTATGCTCAGGAGAGAGGCGTGATTGGCCTCATGATCAGCTTACTTGTTGATATGTCGGAGGACATGGAAGAGTCTTATAGTTTGAAACTTTCCTGTTAGGATCCTTATTTTCTGGTAGATTCGATTCATTTGGAGGCTGGAGGGGCTCTTCTTCGTGCGCATGGCCTGCACCACCAGTTTGGAGTCCCCAAAGACTGATAACGTTTGAATGCTTAGATTGAGTGCTTGTCGGAGGCCTTTCTCTAGTGCATAATATTCAGCGAAATTATTAGATTGTTCTCCCAACCCCCAGGCAAAGGTGGATCGAGTGGAGCCTGAAGGCGAGAGGATTACTCCTCCTCCTCCCGAAGGGCCTGGGTTTCCCTTGGATGCGCCATCGAAAAACGGATAGTGAGTCTCCTGCGTGAGTCTCCATTTAAGAAAATCCTCTTCAGACATTCGGATTTCCCAAGCAGCTAGAACTGGGAACCTGCCAGAGGGTGGAGCTTGAGCATTTATGGCTAGGGTTGTAAGTCAGGTTGTTTCCCTGTCATCTAAAGGTTGAGCATTCAAAAGAGCAGGCTTGTGTTCTAGGGTCTCTCCAAGGAGAAATTTGGCTTTCATTTCCACCTTTGAGGGAGGCCTCTCCACACTTCTGAACAGTCGATTGTATCTCTCAAGCCAAAGATTCCAGAAGACATATTTAGGGAGCAGCATCCAGACTGTTTTGAGCATACCCTTTTTGGCAAGATGAAAGGGCGAGGAGTCAGCCCAATTGGAAAGAAGATCAGCAGTAAGAGCAGGCATAACAGAGTTGAGCATACTCGTGGGAAGAACGTCTTGCCAAACCTCTCTTGAGAAAGGACAGGAAAGAAGTAAGTGGTCCATGTTTTCCTCGTAGTTCTTACACAGGGTGCATCTTGAGGGGCCTTCCATTCCTCTTTTCCTCAGATTCTCCGCAGTCAGAATGCTTCTGTGCGCTATATTCCAGCAGAAAAGGTCGACTTTCGGAATGGACAGAGTGGACCAGACGTACTTCCATAGGATAGGATTTGGGGCAGCATGAGGGACCGCCATTAAAGTTTGATAGCCTTCCACTGAAGTGAAACTTCCAGATTTTTTGCCCCAACCTCTCTTATCCCTGGCAACTTGATTCAGTGGGGTTTTTCCCTGCAAGAGCTTGGACAGGAGCTTTGCCTCTTCATCAAGCCTAGGGGGATAGCCTCTTAAATTCCAATCAGACCAGTTGTTTCCATTATCCCAGGAAGAGAGGTCCCAAAGGGTGGAGACATGTTGCTCCTGGAGCCACTGTTTTATATTCTAAATACCTAGATGTTGCCCCAAAGGTTCTTCTCCAAGGATTGAGTCGTCCCAAACTTTGATTCTTTTCCCATTACCGGGGATCCAGTACAATAAAGCCCTGAAGTGTTCCAGTGCTTTGAGACAGAGTTTAAAGATAGGGGATCCTTTTTTATTGGGGGGGTTTTTATCTAAGCATTGTTGTCTCTGTCCTGTGAAGTATTTTTTCCACAATACCTTCTTTCTCCAGCTGGGCCTTCCAGATACCAATTGCCAGAGGAGTTTGGATCCCATGGCTAAATTCTGAGCATGAATGCTTCTAACTTGGAGGCCTCCTTCGCTGTAAGGTTTTTGGATTTTGTCCCAACTGACAAGATGAATCTTTTTTTGGTTTCCTCTCCCTCCTTCCCAGATAATTTTTTTGAAGAGACTTTCAATCTTGCCGATGACTGTGATGGGTGCCAGAAGAATAGAGGATTGGTAAATGGGGATGCTGTAAAGAACAGATTTCAGTAAAACTAGTTTTCCTGCTAGTGTAAGCCAATCGGCCCCCCACTTCTGAATCTTTATTTTTAACTTGTCAACGATGGGATTCCAGTTTGTTGAGTTGATAGCAGACTTGAAGATCGGGACACCCAGGTAGGTGAAAGAGTCCCAATTCTGCAAGCAGTCCATTTCCAGAACTCTAGATATTCTCCCAATTTCTGTTCCAAGGCAGTTCCAGCAGTAAATTTTGCTTTTTTGCAGGTTGATCTTGCTTCCTGAAACCTTAATGTAGATTTCTAACTCCTTCTTGAAGCTACTTACAGAATGGAATCCAGCACCTCCCAGCAGCAGAGTATCATCTGCAAATTGGGCATGGTTTATGTCCTTTACATTTGGCGCCATGCGAAGACCAGGGAGGGAAAGATCTTGCTGACAGTTGTTTAGCTGGAAGTTGAGCACTGAGGCCTGAATGGCATAGAGAAACGGAGATAGGGAGCATCCCTGCCGCAACCCTCTTGAGGCCTGGAAATTTTTTGTCGATCTCCCATTGACCAAGGGAGCTATCCAAGGGGAACAGATGCATCCTTTAATCCAGCCAATGAAATCAGGGGAAAACCCGAAATTCTCCATCACCATGAAAAGATAGTCATGTCGCACTCTATCAAATGCATTGGCGAGATCTAGTTTCACTGCCATTCCTTTCTCTTTTCGAAGGACGCTGGAGTGGATAGCTTCTTGAACAAGAATGACGTTGTCTAGGATTTTTCGTCCCTTTATGAAACCTCCTTGATTTTCAAGAATGATCCTTGGCAGAATTGTTTTGATCCTATTGGCTATAATCTTGGTGACCAGCTTATATCCTGTGTTGCAGAGAGAGATGGGTTTGAACCTGGAGAAATTAGAGGCTCCTTGCTCCTTCGGGATCAAGGCCAAGAAAGAGGAGTTTGTGCTCCCTCCCAACTTGTGGTGGCTTTGAGAGTTCCTTACCATCCAGAGAAGATCATATTTGATTGTATCCCAACAGTTGGAATAAAATCTGGCTGTGAATCCATCTGGGCCAGGCGCGTTGTCCAGGTTCATATGGGACAGAGTAGATTTGAGTTCTTTCATCGTAATAGGGGCAGCAAGAGAATCATTTTCAGAGGCTTGGATCACTTTGGGGATTAGCGAGAGGGGGTAAGCATGGGGGTCTAAGGAGTCAGCAGGGGGAGCTGTATAAAGGTCTTGAAAATGGGAAAAGGCAGCCAATTGGAGGCCTTCAAAATCTGTCACCAGAGTGTCTTGATGGAAGATTTCCTTTACTATTTTGAAGTTTTTCCTAGCTTCAGCCTGTTTGTGAAAAAAAGAGGTGTTTTTGTCACCACTCGCTAACCAAAGGCTTCTATAATTTTGACGCCAATACTCTTCTTCGACTCTGCAGGCTTTGTAATAGGCTTTTTGGTGGTTACTTTCAGTCCCGTAAATGCTTTCAGTGATGGGAACAGATTCCATGAAGGTTTGGTGGTTTTCCAAAGTAACTTGAGCATCTTTCCTGCAAGAGACCGGGGAGGAATGAAGTTTGGCCCAGTTCTTAAGATCAAGTTTTAGTCGTCTAAGCTTTTCTTCCCAAATAAAGGAGGGGTTTCCAGTTACTTTTTTACTCCAAGAGCTAGAGACAAGGTGACTAAAGCCGTCTTGATGGACCCACAAGGGACTAAACCTAAAGGGGATGGGCCCCAGGTTTTCGTCAACGGAGAGATCAAGGAGGATAGGTTTGTGATCGGAGACATAGTTGGGAAGGATTTTGGACGATCCATGAAGCCCCAAGATGAGATAGGAGGAATGGATCAGAAATCGGTCTAGATGGGTCGCGATGTGTCCTGGCCCTAGCCTTTTATTAGTCCAGGTATAGTTACCATTGGAGGGTTTAATGTTGACAAGATCCCATCCTAAGATGATGTCTTCAACCCATTCCCGAGAGGGATCTCGGACAATGGATCCCCCCTTTTTCTCATTTTCTTCTAGGGTGACATTTAGATCCCCTTCAATGATTATATTTTCAGGCCTGTGGAGGCTTAGGAACGCTGCAATTGAGTCCCAACAATCTTTTTTTTCAGCTAACAGAATAAGAACATAGAGATTGAACAAACTTACTTGGTGGCCCGAAGCTTTGTGAGTGAGTTTGGTGTAGATCCAGTGCATAGTACTATGAACAGCAAGAAGCTCAAATATGGAGGAATCCCAGAAGGTGGCTAGACCTCCTGAGGCCCCCCTGGAGCTGACAGCTTCCCCAGAGCTTTTTTTCCAGAATGCGTTTCCTGCATGGAGGGCAGAGTCATCCTCCATTTTGGTCTCCTGAACAAGCAGGATCTCAGGCTTGTTGATTCTTACTAAGTCTCTCATTGCTTCGACTTTCTGTGGGCTGCCTAGACCTCTGCAGTTCCAGGAGATGTACCGCATTATTTACTAAAGGGGACGCCCCCTTTAGAGGCCTGGCCTTGCTTGGATCTTGTATTCATCATGCCTTTAAGAGTTTGCTGGGAGCCTTGCAAAATATCTGCGTAAGAGACTTCTTCCCTTTTCTTTTTGTTTGGTTTTCGACCCCTTGGGTTCTTGACTGGGGTTGCATGCAGGCTCCCGGACTCAGTGGATCCTTCATCAGTGTCTCCTCCTGGATCAGAGTCCTCTTCCTCTTCTCCTCGTATAGGAGAGCTTCCATCTAAAGGGTTTGCCGATTCTGGATGGATTTCCCCTGGCTCCAACGGGATAGCACCTTGGGCGTTTTGCTTCTCAACAGGGATACCGAGATCAGGGGCAGTAGATTCCCGAATGATAATAACCGGGGTGCCTTCTAGGGCATTCACCACCGAGGCACTTGCTCCTAGGGCCGTTGTGACTGGCTGCTGAGTTTGAACTTGAGGTTGGGCGGGTTCCTTCGACTGGACTTTAGGGTCTGATTTCTGTGCATTGCTTGGTGCTCTTTTCTCATTTGACTTGGAGGTGGTCTTTCCTCTTTTGACCCTCTGCCATCCCTCGTCTTCTTCTTCCGTCTGGGATTTTGGGCAATTGCGTTGGAAGTGGCCATGTTCATGGCAGAGTCGACATTTAAAGGGAAGTTGCTCGTAATCAAGTTTCTGGAAATGGGACCAAGCGCCTACAGAGAGTTTGATGGCTTCTGGAAGACCTGCCTCCAGATCAACTTCAACACAGATCCTCGCGCAGGAGTACTGCCCTTTATGCTCTGCTTTGTCAATGAAGCGTCCTAGGGTATTCCCTATTTTTTCCAGGGCTTG
>SNQJ01S0135810.1:0-25539 GCA_010110895.2 Picea sitchensis
TTGGAACTTTTTGTAAGGAAGAACCAACCAAGTACCATGCTCCTTCTTCCTTTCAACCAAACATTGGAATATGACAAGTCGTGTAAAATCTGATTACTTTGTTGCTCATGACTGTCAAGGTGGGAGGCCAACCAATACTCATAATGATATGACATTGATAAACTGAAATTGCCTTCCATTTCCACACAATTCTGCATTAACTTATCCTGTGGTTGAGAAACCGAAGAAGAACATATCACAAGAACCATCATACTACTTTGTTCAAGATTTTCAAAATTACCCTTCAAAAAGATTGGCTCCTCGGGAGGAGGGTGGGGACTTGAATCATCTAGATATTCAACATTTTCCAACTCAAGATCCTTCACCTCCTCAAAATAGATGACTGATTCATCCATAGATTCATCCAGAATTTCCTCATGAACTTCCTCATATTTTTCATTATCAAGCTCAAGTTCATGGGGGTCTGGATATTCAATATAAGTCTCGTCTTCTACAAGGCGAGCCTCCATGATATCTAGCTGTAAGTTCATGGCTTCAAACTATTTAGTATGGGCATAATGCATGTTCAGAATTATTTCTTTAAGCTCCTTAATGGGATCTGGTGGAGTATCTTCTTCTGTGTCCGAATTGATTGTGTCCATATCTGGGAGGTACTTTCTCCTCCATCTTTCCATAAAGTCATCATCCGATTCATGTGCAAACATGTTAACTTCATCCAAAAACTTTTTCTTCTTGAAGAAAATTTTGTCAATTTATTTTAAAGTGGAGTCGCCAGATGACCAAGTTTCTTTCAGACAAACAAGAGCATCAAACAAAGCAAAAACAAGAAGGAAAACAAAAGGTTAATTTGTGGATTTTGGAACAAGAATTGGATATCGATTATTGTGCTTCTTCCCCAAGAGTTTCAAGCATCCAACAAGGATTTCTCCTTGCATTATGCTTGATAGATTTGTTCAATGGAGTAGATCGCATGGAAAAAGAATCACCTGCAAAGGTAACCAATGCAAAGCTCAAAGGCTGGGGACTAAAGTTTCTATTACTTAGTTCTTAAAAATAAAAAATAAGTTAAAATTAGTTTTGATGACAGTAGCTTATCCGTAATGTACAAAGATGATACTTGAGTCTAATACACATACTTGCAAACTTGAGCTAAGTCCTGCCACTTAGTGTGTCCTTGGAGGAGCCTGATACTGGGATTCCCGATCCCTGTGTCACCTTGTTGGAACCTCTTCCTTCTAGGCTTACTCCTAGGGAGGCTTGAGGGGTTGTTCCTAGTTACTAGATTGGTTTTAGTGTTAATGTTCTAGGAGTTAGTTTTAATTTGTTATAGGCTAAGGGGAAAACTAGCCTAAGATGCTAAGTGCAAGTCTATTCTAAGTGTAAATCAACCCTTTCCCTAAGTCAACTAAGACTAGACAGTGCCCACAAGAGTTGGGCAATGGGGTCAACTAAGTTTGAAATTGTTTCAATTACAAAAAGTTTTACAAGTGAAACAAGTTAAACTTCCCACAAACCCAAAGTTTACAATTAGTTACAAAAGAATTCTAAGTCTTACAATGTTTACACCATACACAAAAAAGATACAAAGATACACAGATACAACAAGATGGAAGTGATTCACACACATAAGCCAAGCATGCCCCAATAGCACCTCCTCTATTGGGTACCTTCCTTGGCAACCATAAAAGCACTCAAGAATCAAAGAGAGTGATGCTTCCCCAAGTGGGATATAACTTCCTTGATTCACACTATAAAATAATTGATCCACAAGATGACTGATATGTAACACTTTGCTCACATAGACATGAAGATATAAACATGGTTGCATCAGATAGATTAAACAATGAGACTATCACCAATGTTTTCCTATGTGTACATCTAATTCCCCAAAGCATACAAAAGGTGATCTATGCAACTAGATGTTTAGGAGTTGTTTAAAGAAGTTAGATTAATTTTATGTTCCCTTCCCCTAAACTATTTTTGTGCTTCAAGCTTCCTCCTACCTTGTGCAAATAGTATGGTGCTCAAGATAGTAAAGACCTTGAGGCCCACCCTAGCTTCCAGTGACGCATACAGCAGGTAAGAGTACTTCAGGAAGAAGGATCTCCCCTCTCTGAGAAATCGCGAGCGGTCCACCACCTCTTCCTTAAGTTGTTTTTCCTCAAACTTGGTTTAGATGGTGGAATGGTAAGAATAAAGCCCTAAAATGTTTCCCTAAGTGTTATTATGACACGTGGGTGGGTCTTTAAGTGTGTGGGTGAATTTTAGTGTGTGTTGGGTGGCCATTGCGTTAAGATTATCAAAATATAAAACTTGGAAATGGGAAACCAACCCTCCACCGATAGCCAGGTGGAGGCAAACCTTCCATTTTTGGCCAAAGAGGGCTATAAGCAAATGACAAGATTATTATTATGGACAAGGCCACACTATTTTGTCTTGTGGACAAGAGGGGTACACATTGTCATACCGGTTTGTAGGAAAGGTTAAAGAGCTTGAGTCAAGGGTAGGTAACAAAGCTTCCCCCACCCCTTGTCACCTCGATGGGGGGCTCTTTCTATTATTGGGAGGGCTAGTGAGGGAGGCGTCCTAAGTAATCTAAGGTTTAAGAAGGGCTAAGGATAATGGATCAAGACAATAGGTTCCCTTCCACCAGTTGTAAGTATATGAGATAGTGGGAGGAAGTTCTTCCCTTTGCATGGCACTGTTTAAGAGACAAGACAACAAAGCTAGAATATAGCTTGCAGTGGGTTAGTACTTCAAAATACCTAATGACTATCTTTATCATATCTATGAGCAAATGATCAATGCTATTTTTGAAGTCAATGATGGCTTAATAAGACAAATGAAACTAATATCACTTCTTCAATAAAGCATAAGAGCATTCAATGTTTTAAATTCAATCCTTGTATCAAATATCAATGCTATAAATACTTCAAATTTGGCTCATATATAATGTTATTTGCGTCACCTATATATATTGTTGCTTCCACCAATAGGTATGGCGTCGACCTTAATCAATAGATCAAAAGAGACAAGAAGAGAGCAAAAACGTTTTGTCAAAGTAGCTTATAGATGCAACTATTTACTCCATGTCTATCACAATGGATGGCAAATGTCACAACGTTTGCAAGTATAATCAAAGATTTAAAGGGTATGACGTCGGCTCTATATAAACTTTGTTGTTCTGCGGGTTAGCTAGCCAAGGATGGGCATTTTGACAAGTTCAACCAGCAAAAAAAAGGTAAAATCCACGGCTATATGAAGAGATAACAAGGCAGCACATTTCTATCCAAGCAAAAATTAAATAAGGCCAAACGTTATCGGCTTAGGGTTGTAGTGAAGCTTAGCTAGGGTTAGAGCTAGGTTAGTTAGGGTTACAAATTTAAAAGAGTAGTTTGAGAGAAGTTAAGACATAACAGTAAGCAGGGTTTAGACTAGTGCCTTGGGTTAATGGAGTCAATGGAGATGAGACTAATGGTTTAGGAAGGACTCGAACTTACAAGACAAGAGCTAGGGTTTGATGGTGTGTATGGCAAGGCCACAAACTCTAAACCCTAAGAAGGAAAGACTTACCTAAGGTGTAGCTAAAGCTAGGCTAGAGCTTCCTCTTCTCTCTTAAGACTTCTTGTAGCAACGGCTAGCTTGGAGCACAAATCTAGGGCTGAAAAAAGTGTTTCTATCTGAGGCTCTTAAAACCTAGAAGTAAACCCTAGGTGTAAACTCAAGTGGGCCTAGGATCACTTCTTTCTTCAACTTGTGTAGCAAAAAACTAGCACAGAAATGAGATGGCTAGTGTAGCTGGCTAGGCTGGAGACCTCCTCAAATCAAATAGCTTAAAGCTTTGTTCATGGGGACGAAGCCACGACCTACTTGTGTGTTGGCTCCTAGGGTTTTCAGGATTAAGCTAATAACAACAAGATGTAATGAATGCAAATGTTAAAATCAGCAGCCATTCATTCCAAAAGAAGTTTTGATGAAAACACCACATGAGATCCATTGGAAGAAAGAATAATCCAAAACCTAGTTGTAAGCCTTCCAATGAACAATAGCACCAATTGCCAAATAATAGCCTTCCAAGAGGTTCTCACTCCGAGAAGAAGAATAAACCAAGAACAAAGACTAAAAATGTCACTCTCAAATGAGAACAAGTTATCTTATCTTCAAATGAGGAGAAAACGTCCTCTATTTATGATTCAATGACCTTTAATTTACAAATAGGTCCACAAAACTAGTAAACAAGGCTAACATTACATTATCAGTTATTTGTCACATTACATTCTAAAAAATGCCAAAAGTGAGCAAAAAAAAATGGAGACGTCAGGCACCTAAAGGGAAGACGTTGGCCCTTTCAGGACATGATAACCATCCAATGAGCAAAAGATTGCCCCTGCTGGGGCTCCAGCAACATGTCTACGTGCCCAGAAGCCTAGCGTTGCCACATGCTCATCGTCAACTAACATCTCTGGTGGCGTCCTTCCCATCAAGGTCCATGTCCCATGCGAGGGGCTACGATCCCCATAAGCCATGATCTATGCCGAAAACGTCCTGATGAGGGCACCCCTCTTCTTCTCTGCGCAAGGGATCGTCACAAAAATACATCCTGCCTCGCCATCCGATCCATCGACAGTGTCTTATTCGCGAGTCGAGCTTCAATCATCTCCCCATGTGCAAATATAAATTTTGTCCGTAGGAGTGGTCTGCACATCAAAGGCTACGCCCTCGAGGGGCTCAATGGGTCCCTAGACATCATAGCAATGTAAATCACATTTCATCATTAAATTTATCAAATATATGCATAACATCTCGAACAAATCTTCTAATAGCTCAAAAAACATTACCGCAGTTACTATACAAAATTTGGGAAAGCAAAGAGCAACCTATTGGGCTAATACCCAGGAAATGGAAAATTTCCATGAGGGTTATTCAAACCATGTCTGATGGCGTGTTGTGGTTTTAGGGATGTCTAGTCATAGTCAGAGACTCAGACCTAGGGCTTGTGTCGTCACTATTGGGTGCTGGCAGGGCATTTGTACCCATCATGGATGCAATTTCCAAGCCCTTATTGCTTATCTTTTCTTTATTTGCATTTTACTACAACCCTTGACGAAAAGGACACTGCCTTCTTGGCTTGGTGGCTTGAAGAAGCCCCATGGCGTTACCCACTAATCTTGAGAAATGAGAGGGTTATTTCTGATGAAACCCTTCCTTTGGCCATGCAACCCGAGGTCCAACATACTAGTTTGGTGACCAGATGATGGCAATGTATCACAGCTAAATACCCATGATCATAATGGAATTTTCGTGATAGAGACCTCCATCAACTTGAGTCTGCATTTATTTATTGCTATCGTCGACTTTCTTGGGGTCCCTCGGTTTCTTATGAGAGGCCTTTTATTGCCTTCTCGGGGATCCACAGGGAGAAGCATCTCTAGGGATTTCATTCTTCACATGGCTTTTATCTTTTACCCGGTACTTTTACCCCCAGGTCTTTAGCCCCTTCTTCCTGAGACAAATGTACCACGGATGGTCATCAATGGCTGAACTAGGAGATGGATGGATGGAAGTGGGGTTTAAGATGTAAGTATGATAAATGGTGAAATGGAATGATAATACACCAAAGCCCCTTGGTGGCTAACCAAAACGAATTTCAACTTGCTAAGCTACCCAATCAATCACTGACCCGATTGGTCAAGAGTATAGATTAGTGTAAGTTCCAATGATTATCGAGATGAAGAGATCCTAATGCATACACTTAAGAGTCTAATGATCAAATACTTGACACATACCATGATACCTCGGACCAATTACCTCCCTGTGGAGCAAAGAGCCTTTTACGATGCAAGCCGGTAGGTAGTGATGGAGGCTAGTACTGGCAGCCGGGACAAAGTATGTTTGAGAAGAAGAAGATGGGCCCTCAAGGGCCATGCTCAAATCAATCTTCTCGTGCTCCATGTCTAGGACCATGTGGGCCTCGAGACATGATCTCCTAGTTATCCCTAGATATGGGGGATGACATCTGGCTCCAACTTTTCGGGGACATCGCATTAGCTTCTTAGAAGCATTAATGAGAACCTCGGCGATCTCACGAAGCGTGAACACGTGACACCTCACACTCGACAAAAGAGCATCAGCGACAAAGAGCGGGGTGGTATTGCCACCCGACAACATGATAAAACATATACATGGTGTTATTGCATATAAAGTGATTAAATAAATGTGTCTGGTCGTGATAAAAACAAAAATCAAACAAGGTTTATATGTAATTGAAATCAAACAATGTAGAATTAGTTACTTACCTTTACTTACTGTTGGCCGTAGGTTGGTGTAGTCAAACAACAATGTAGCCAATCAAAACAACTTACGATACACGCCTGCAGTGCTTCATCATAAACCGCTTGATTGATACATCAAGCACAAACATGTCATGAGTTAGAATATCCATCATATCATGGAAAAATCGGAATCTCACTCATGGAGGCATGTGGGAGGGATAAAATCTTGCCAAGTCCACCTCTGAGAAAAGTACTCAATCCTATATGGGAAAGGGTCATGAAACATAATAGGCTCAGCAAAACAACTAAAAGGACTTGCAAACTGGTTACATAGGGCGTTTTCATGCTCTAAAAAGTTAGCAAGGAAATTTTAGTAGATGTCTGGCGCATCATCAAGAGAAGGTTGAGAAATTGATTGGAAATAGTATTACCAACCAACCCTTGAGATCTAGGGTTTTGCCGAGGAGGAAACTCAACGAAAAAGGTATTTCCCAACTACACCTGAATGGAAAAGCAAGGCATGAAAGAAATAGCGAGGGTTGGTTGGGACGAAAAATCATGAGTAACTTCCTTCAAGCAAACAATGCCTTTACTTGTATCAAAATTTTAGCGAGCTGCTTGATTGAATTGACAATCATCTTTGTAAAAGGGTTCAAGTGCTCAGCAAACTCATCAAAAATCTCAAGTGAAAGGTGACAAACTTGTCTGAAGAAAGAGGTAAAAGGTCATCCTTGGTGTTTTGAAAGCTACAAGTAAAGACTTCATCTTCTTGTTGCCACTGGTCACATGTAATCTGCTGAGACAACTGCAAGGCCAACGATTGGAGATGACTGGAGATGACTGTCAGTGTCATAGATGGGATGCGTATCATAACCCGATTATATCCCACCTTCGTCTCCCAACATGTATGAATTCATCAAAATCAGCTATAGCGATGATGTATCACAACATGGGGGAGTTAAGACATCCAATACTTTTTTCCTCTTTGTGTCATAAGGCAAAATAACCATTTAAAAACTTGGAAGGAGACGGTGGCACCTCAAAGCAATCATGAGCAAAAGGCTTCAAGTATTTGGACATCATCATCAGAAGATCTTCCTCTACATCATGAGTCTTAAGATATAGGGGGATGCGGCGCTCGTCCAAGGGTTCCATCCCCTTCTTCATTCTCGAATCATAAAGGCATCATCAAAGAATCAAAATAGCACCTCATTTTCTTCATCTTGTGCGGGAGTGGCGGGATCTTGGAGAGCTTCATCGTGGAGAACCTACAGGTGGATACTTCATCATCCTTTTCGGGTTCCTGCTCCTCATCAATGTATTCATTCATTTGGTCAACAATTTTATTTTCCCTTTTCTCATGCGTGTAACAGGAACCTTAGGGGTGCAAAACATATCAAAGAATGTCCATGGCATTGCCACAGACAAAAGAGATTCTTTTCAATTTAGGATGTAGCCATTGGCGAGCCACCAGAAGTGTTTTGGATTCTTCTTACTTAGAGGAAACTCAAATGTCCCTGAAATCCATTAGCATATAGGTGGACAAGGTATTTCTCTGCCGAGGACGATGGCTTTGTGGAATTTGGTAAAGCAATTTCTTGAACCTAAACCCATAGGCTTTGACAATCTCAGACTCTTTTTATCTTATGCCTTCAAGCTCCTTCAACAATGATTGTATATGTTTATTCTCATGAGGGTCCAGGTTGCAAGAAAAATTCCTTCAAATTGTTCCATAGTGATAAGCGAAATTTGGAGATTCATTGGCACCATCTTACGGCCTCTCCATGCGGGAATGAGAAAAGTTTCATCACTTCGTCTTGACCTAAATGCGACCGATAGGAAAGTATTAAAATTTCGGAATCTTATCATGTGAGACTTGGGGCATTTGTCATCGATGCCAGCAAAATGATGGAGGAAATCCTCATAACGAGGGAGGCATTTTCACAGGATATCGATTTCACTCATATCTAAAGGTTTATAGCTTCGAGGTCCCATTGTGAAGTCATTGTTGACCGCGTCATTAGTCGTCGCCCGGATAGTTTCTTAGGCTACCGAAAGAAATAGAGGAAAGAGTAGTGGGTGGCGGGTAAGCAAGGGGCTGCAAAGATATGGATTGAGAATGTAGACTGGTGTTCCCCGAACGGCCTTAGTATTTCGCGCATGGTTTGTAGGAAAAGTTAAAAGAGCTTGAGTCAAGGGTAGAAGCAGTAGCAGGGCTTCCCCACCCATTGTCACCTACGATGGGGGCTCTTTCTATTGGGGAGGGCTAGTCCAAGGGAGGTCCCCTAAAGTAATCTAGGTTTAAGAAGGCTAAGGATAATGGATCAAGACAATGGGTTCCCTTCCACAGATTGTGGCATGAGATAGTAGGGAGAAGTTCTTCCCACTTTGGATGGCACACATTTTGCGAGACAAGACAACAAAGCCAGAATATGCTTGCGATTGGGTTAGTACTTCAAAATACTGTGACTATCTTTTATCATATATATGAGCAATGATCAATGCTATTATTAACGAAGTCAATGATGAAAACTAATAAAGACAAAGAGCTAATATCACTTCTTGAATAAAGCAAACATAAGAGCATCCAATGTTTAAATTCAATCCTTATCAAATATCAATCACTGATAAATACTTCATTTGAAACCATATATAATGTTCTTCGTCACCTCTATATATTGTTGCTACAATAGGAGGCATATTGTCGATAATCAATAAGTTAAATGAGAGACAAAGAGCAAAAGCGTTTTGTCAAATTAGCTTATAGATGCAACTATTTCCTCAATGTCTATCAAAGGAGGGCGCCAAATGTCTAGCGTTTGCAAGTATAATAATCAAGATTTAAAAGGAGTATGACATTATTTCATAACTTTGTTTGTTTCGGGTTAGCTAGCCAAAGGATGGCCGTTTGACAAATTCAACTTGAGAAAAAGGTAAGAAACAAATCCGCAGTATGAAGAGATACCAAGGCCGCAACTTTCTATCAAAGCAAAAGTTCAATTTAGGCCAAACGTTATAAACAGGGTTGGTGGCAAACTAGCTAGGGTTAGGCAAGTTAGTGGGGTTGCAAATTTAAAGAGTAGTTGAGAGAGAAGTTAAGCATAACAAGCTCAAAAATCAGGGGTTTCTAGACTAGTGCCTTGGGTTAATGGAGTCCGATGGAGATGAGACTAATGGTTTAGGAAGGACTCAAACTTAGAGACAAGAGAGCTAGGGTTTGATGGTGTTGCTATAGCCACAAATTTCGCCTAGGAAGGCTTGCCTGATTATTGTGTGGCTTCTGGTAGGCTAGAGCTTCCTCTTCTCTCTCTAAGACTTACTTGGCAAAGCGGCTGAAAGCAGGAGCACAAATCTAGGGCTTAAAATTGTTGCTCAATACAAGGCCCTTCAAAACCTAGAAGTAAACCCTAGGTGTAAACTCAATTAGGCCTGGATCACTTCTTTCTTCAATTTTGTGCTTAAAACTAACTCAAGAAATGAGATGAGCTGAATTAGCCAGCTATGGCTAGGCTAAGACCTCTCAAATGGCTTAAAGCTTTGTTCATGGGGACATAAAGCCGACCTACTTGTGTGTTGTTGGCTCCCTAAGGTTTCAAGGATTAAGCTAATAACAACAAGATATAATGAATGCAAATGTTAAATCAGCAACCATTCATTCAGAAAGTTTTGATGAAAAACACTTACAAGATCTTGAAAGCAAAATCAAAACCTAGTTGTAAGAAGCCTTCCAATGAACAATAGCACCACTTGCCAAATAATAGCCTTCAAGAGGTTCTTCTCCTCAGAGAAAGAATAAAACCAAGAACAAAGACTAGAAATGTCACTCTCCAATGAGAGCAAGATATGTTCAACTTTCTGGAGAAAGAGGGAGAAAACGTCCTCTATTTATGATTCAATGACCTTTAATTTACAAAATAGATAAACAAAATGGCAGAACAAAGCTAACATTACATTATCCAGTTATTTGTCACTTTTACATGCTAAAAATGCCAAAATGAGCATAAAATGAAGCGTCAAGCCCTTGGGGAGGCGTTGGCCCTTTGAGGCATGATAACCATCAATGAGCAAAGCGTTGCCTCACAGGGCTCCTGACAACCTATCCTGCGTGCCCGAAGCCTAGCCGCATACATGCTCTAGAAATGCGTCCAACTAACCTTTGGTGTCCTACATTAATCAAGGTCCATGTCCCACATGGGGGGCTGATCCCATAAACCATGATCTATGCCAAAAGCGTCCTGATGAGGGAGTCCCTCTTCTTACGACCGCGAGGGCTTGTCACAAGCTCGTCACCGCCTCACCATCCCAGCGTCCATGCAGTGGGCTCGCCCATTATGGAGATCCGAGCTAATCATCCCCCATGTGCACCAATCCTCTAGTACACATCCATCGGGTATGGTCACGCACATCAAAGGCTACGCCCTACAAAGTTTCATGGAGTCGGAACATCATAGCAGTAAAATCACACATTTCATCATTAAATTTATCAAATATATGCATAACATCTCTATCAAAATCTTCTAAGAGCTCAAAACATTACACAGACCCACTAGATGTGATTTCAACGTGGAGATCATTATACCATCTCCTAGCATTGCCATGAAGAGTAGAGAAAAAGTTTCATTACTGAAATCCTCAACATCATCAACGATAGGGTGGAGTCGAAAGAAAGCCCAAAGGTAACCATGATTTGGCCATTTCGGCTCCATCACTACAGTGCATCAGTCCTAGACATCATAGCAATGTAAATCACATTTCATCATTAAATTTATCAAATATATGCATAACATCTCTATCAAATCTTCTAAGAGCTCAAAAACATTACACAGACCCACTAGATGTGATGCTAGCATTAGGGAGATCGTCATACCATTCTCTAGCATTGCCATGAAGAGTGGCAGAGAAAAGTTTCATTGCCAAATCCTCAACATCATCACTGATAGGGTGGAGTCGAAAGAAAGCCCAAAAATTACCCATGTGATTGTCGACTCTGGCTCCATCACTACCAGTGAATCTAGGGAGCCATTTTTCATATATAGGGGGCATTTTCCTAGGGTATCCCGAGATTTTACTCATGTCTAAGAGTTTGAAATTTCTCGGGTCCCATTGAGAAGTCATGGTTGGTTTTGTCATTAGTGGAGCTGCCAGATAATTTTCTAGAAATTATCAAAGGGATGAGGGGATCACCCTTAGTGGAGTCGTTAAGTAAGCTTTGTAAAGTAAAGGCTTTTTGAGGAAAGTCTTACCGAAAAGTGTCGTCTTTGAGGAAACTTGACTCAGTGTTCCCCGACAATGGCGCCAAAATGTTATCGCGCAATTTGTACTTGTCCTGAGGGGAAAGGATAAGGGAAGGAAAATTGGTGTAACAGGAGGTTATCCTATCACCGTCACCTTAATAAGATACCTCTTTCTATTTAGGGACGATATCCCAGGGGAGACGTCCCCGATGACCTAGGGGTTTGAGAAGGCAAAAGTTAAAGTGTCAATAAGAGTATCCCCTCTCACAAGTCACACTGATCAAAAAGTCTCAGAGTTTTAATCAATGAAGCAATGATGTGGTTAGATGTACCTGCCCAGAACAAAGCAACAAGAAAAAAATATCTTTTGCAAGTACAATTTGATGTTAGTGCTTCATGAAACCTTGGACTTGTCAATAAAAACAATAAGTTGATACAAGATGAAGCAAACAGAATTTTACAACAGCAATGTATACAAGATAAAAGCTTCAAAATAAATGCCTTAAAAGAGCTTCACAATGACCAAAAATAATAACCCAATAATAGCAATGTACTAGCAGTTGTCAAAAGCTAATTAGGCAGTGTAAAAATCAACTTTTTCAATTGCTTTTAAGTGTTGTTACTGCTATCATAAATGGTTGTAGCTTACTTTTGTAACATCGGCAAGAATGTTAGTGAATTACTCTAATCTAGGGTTAGGAAAGGTTAATAGGTTGCTTGAGGTAAAAGATTTAAGGGTTGGTTTCATCAATCAATCAATTTCAAGGTCTAAATCAGTGCCTTTTAGGGCTAATGGAGTCACTTTGCAGCAACAAACTTGAAGGAAACAAATGATAATGTAAGAGCTAAGGACCCAGTAGGATGATGATTGAGGTGTTGGTAACCCAAGGCCTCAATCAACAAGCTTTGGAAGGAAAATGGCTACTAGGAAGTAGGTAACCCTAGGCCCTAGCGGTTTTCCTTCTTCTTTAGCTCAAGCTTGAAACAATTAATGGCTTGATGAAGGAAATGATACTAGAAGGATGCAATGGCAGGGCTCTAGTACAATGCTTCAAAGGTATGGTTTCTAGCACAATCTAGTAGGTGAAAAATTGTTTAGACAAGGACAATAACGTGTGTTTGTTCTCCTAGGGTTTTAAACTAGCAATTTCATAATCTTGGAATAAATGAAAAGTAAATGTACCATAACCATTCAAAGAAAAGAAGGATTGTAGAAATTCACTTACATCCACCAAGAATTATCTAGCAATAAGCCTAGTTGAAGATTTTCCACCAAGAAAAATGCCAAGAAACACCAAATTTAGCCTCCTCCAAGAAGTGTGCCTAAAATTTCAGCTAGTAACCCTTAAGTAGGGCGCAAATTTCTGACCTCACTTGTGTGAGTGAAAGAATCATGAAAAAATACAAGGGCAAAAACCCTTATTTATACAGTTAGAATGACCTTTAATTACAAAATTAGGTCAAAAAGGATGACATGGCTAGTTTACATGAAATATCCAGTTTTTTACATAAAATTGACAAATTAAACCCTAAATCAAGCAAGAGAGGTGACGCCATGCTCTTCTAGGGTGACGTTGGGCCTCCTAGGTGAAACATTGGCCTCCAGGAGAAAAACGTTAGGCCTCCCAAGGCCTTTGGATCATACCACTTGGCACACAACTACCTCCATCATGTCCATCTAGCGTTGGGTGACGTCAAGGGTCACAAAGGTGATGTCATTGGCCTTCCAAGGCCAACATCATAGTGGGAGGGAAAGACCCCCCTGGGTCAAGGCCTGTCAGGATGTCTCTGGTGGAACGTCCTCCTCTCTCTCCAGTGCAAGCCTCTGGTATATGTTTGCCCCTGACTGGGGTCTCAACATCCATTTGGTAGGATTTCATTCCTATGGAAGTCCGAACTAATCATCTCCCCATGTGTACCTGTCCGTCGGGCATTGTTACGAGTAAAATATCTCTATGGCTAGGGTGAACCACAACAGACAGGTATGACTGTAGAAATTGACTCAATTCCAGCATATTCTATATAAACTAATGTGCAAGAGAGGTAAGAAAGAGGCCTACCTCATCCAAACATTTGATGATGTCCATCGTTGAGCACTTTGACCCAAAGCTTTATACATGCAACAAGTTCTCAACAAACAAGCAGAGCAAGCATATAGTGATAATATAAAAGGTTAGAACATTAGATAGCATAATCCATAATATACAAAACAAACATTCCCATGCATCATAATACATATATTTGCAAGATATCAATTGGACGGGAAATGAGTATTTCTATTAATAAATGATCAGTAGAAGTGAAAATATTACAGATTTCTGTGTCGGCACGGTTCGGAACCAAGAAACCGAGTTCCTTCCAACTGGGCCTCCACCACTTCAATCATCCACCAAAGGCAAGCTCATATAAGGGAGACAAAGAGGTTCTCCATCAATAAGGGAAGAGCTTGGGGGCTGAACACTATGTTCAGACTTAAAGGACAAAGGGATGCAGACTCAATATGAAGTAAATAATTTCTCCAGAGTGACTTTGCTCTCAAAGTTGAATTCTCTCTTCTTTTCCATAGCTCGGAATTGGCTTCTTTATAGCCTTCAAAATGCAACTGAAGGGTCGATTCAGAACGTTTCTAGTATATGGAAGGCCAAGGATCAGAGATCTCATGTCAGGACATGGAAACCCGACATTTAATTTTGATTTTATGGCACAAATCCTGATGTACGCGGGTTGTAGTGGAGCAGCCAGCATATACGCTTGTTGTATAGCTTGCAAGGTGTGTACAAGTGGAAAAACATTTATTTTTGTCTCTAGATTTATCAATCAGGGAAAGTAAGTTTGCATGGGGGAATGGAATAAGGCCCTCCCTGCAAGATTGCATAGGGTGAGGCAAATCTTGCTTTAACAGATGCCCCCTAATGTGTGAGGTTAGAGGAGAATCCGTGATGGCCGAAATACATTATAAATAACCCAGAAGTGGAGTGGTAGAGAACCAGCTGGACGAACTCAATTTCTCATTACATTCTGTACTGGCTTTGCATACATGGCTACCAAAAATACACTACAGATCCATGTGAAAATATACCAAACAAGTGTGTGTGACCATGAATAGGAAAATACAAATGCGGTTACATGCCAAAGGTTGTCATAGTCACGAACAAGGTCTGGTAGAACCAGCCTCAACAAATCAAGTTGAGGATATCTGTATACAATGGAATACAATCTGATCTCCCATGATCACTGAAGTCGTATAGGTACTGGTCCAAATGAAAAGGAAGCAACAACTCAGGAAAGTTGCGGCCACATAGTGATGTCTTCAAGTCTTCTATACAATCTGCCAAACGTGCAAATCTACATCATGTGAATAAAAGAGTTGAGGTCGAACACAATGAGACATCATTTGATTACTGGTCATTGAGGTATACCATTAACAAACGCAAGACAACCTACCGATAATGAAAGTTGGTATCAAGGCACCGAGTACATTCTTACAAGTGTGAATAAAGGAGATGGTGTCGAACACCTGAAGAATCCATCGATCAGAAGACATTGATGTATTCCCAACTGTCGATGGCGAGAGAGCCCGCCACTAATGACTGTAAGCCTCAAGGTACTCATAAGACTCTAGGCCTCATTTCCAAAATAAATGAGCTGATGTCGATGGAAAGAGACCACTGAAAGGAGAGCATTAAGGCATCTCTTATCAGTCAGCACGAGGTAAAAAGCAGGAGCTTCATGATTTGGTGGAAATCGGATGAAGAACAAGTTCATGAATAAACGACCCTGTGCGTCTTTCACGTGTGCCAAGTGCAAATAGTATACAAAAAAGACCCTTTGAATAGCAGCCAATGATGAAAAATTGTTGACAAGGGAGAGGAAACCACTGTTGGCACAGAGGAAGACCCAGGGTTCAACGCTCAAGAGCGTACCAACAAAGCCCTAACTACCGACCCTTTCGGCAACACCTGCGAAGCAGATGAAGTCTCACCCGAGGTAGAGGCAGGGGTGGTTGCAGGACTCAAGTGTCTGCAACCTTAGCTGGGACACAGATCTGTAATTATAACTCTTAATATAGCACTTAGCACTACTGGTTCTTTATTATGCAATCAATAACCACTTCGTTGGTATAACAGAGCTTCACAACATTCACTATGAACTAGAATATTCAAGCACTTAGCACCAACATATTATTCAGATCTAATAGATCAAGCACTTAGCATATACACATGGATCATATCTAACATTCTACAAACCATAAGCACTTAACATATACACATGGATCATATCTAACATTCTACAAACCATAAGCACTGAGCATAAGCATACATATCATATCTATCTATTCATCTCAAAATTACTGAGCAAATAATCACATCAGAACAAGGCACAAAGCAGACGACACCGTATTTACGTGGTTCACCCCCACTCTGGGGCTACGTCTACCAATTCTTTTTCTTTATTAGCATCTTCAATCGGTTACAAGCACAAAGCCATCAAAACCCTACTGTGCATAGGACAGAAGATCTGCGCAGCTCGCTAGATCTTTCTTCCTTGCGTTACAACACAAAGCCTTTTCCAACTTCCTATAATGACTTGCACTTAGCCCTGCAAGTCTCATATAGGCACAAAGCACTTACAGACCTTACTTGCACTTACCCTACATCACATAGATGTCGATATTCGACTACTACTTTCTTGCCTATCCTTCTATTTATACATACAAAAGAGACCTAAGTGTGGGTAAACCCATGGGCCAACATCCCTTTCCCATTACATATTCCTAAAACCCAAAAAGGGACCCAAAAGTGGGCCGAGTTTCTGCAATCTCTGCTTCATCTGGAGCTCCATCTTCGACAGGCTGTCGAAGTCCCAAAAATGATCAAACATGACCAAGATTATCCCAAAACTTGGTCAAGGGACAACAACCACCAATAAGGCTAATGGCATCCAAGACACTGCACGAATCGCAATGTGTGAATAGATGTCTTTCCATTGAACACAAGGGAAACAACCCAGTCAGCGACCAATGATGAGATGCCGACTGTTGGGTTCAAGGTTACCTACCAATGATGGAAGTAGGGCCAGGGTGCTTGATAGCACTAAAGTATCATGTGATTCTGAGACAAACTGAGGGTATGGCTGACATGCAAAGTCAATAGTTCTGAGGAGTGGCCAACACAGGTTGATAGACTTCCTTTGAACAAGAGCATGAGACATGTGCAGGACTCTGGCAGCATAGACCCAATGATACAATCATGAGATGCAGAAGGCATAAATGAAGTTCTCTGTAGAGACTGGAAGATTAACCAGTCGGTAGAGAAGACTCTGTAACGAGCTCAGCTTCCTAAGGCCATGCTAATCCCAAAATTATGATGAATGGACTCAAATAACTTTGTGCTATGTTCCAAGGTTACACGGCTACTGCCGATACAAGATAATACTCCCTTCTCGCCTGTCTTTTTCTGTTTTTTCATAACAAACGAATGCTATGATACAGAGAAGGAAACGAGTGTCGCAAGTAAGAAAAACTAGTTCCAACAGTGGAACATACCTACACTCAATGCAGGGAAGTGCATGCGGGAGATGGACACTCGGGGGAATGTTCCCTCCTAGATATAGGGTGTCAAATTGTGAAGGATATAAACATGGCTTTTCTTGGTTGAGGATGCAAAACTACTGAGGCGAACGGTTTATAATGCAAAGCGAGAACCGGCTATAGGCTCAATACTGCAAGTAGGGGCATGAGATGCAATCCCAACTTAACGCAAAAAAATGTCATTTTTTATGTCTTTTAGTCTACTTGGTGTGAAAAAGGGATAAACTTGTGTCAAGTAGACGTCTCTTCAAAACCAATTTACGAGTGTGAAAAAGACAAGTTCACTCGATGATCTTTTCACTTTTTGATAACGAGTCGAAAAATAGCTTAACTAAGACTCATGATCTTTCAAATCCAATTTTAACGAGTGTGAAAGGGACAAATCACTCGCCAATCTTTTCGCGTTTTTTAAGATGAGTTGGAAGAGAGCTTAAATTAAACTCGTTTGGGAGTCCTCGGGTAATAAACCAGAATGGTTATGAATGATAAATGAGGCTCAGCATAAAGTCATGTATTCACTGTGAGGGACTCTCAGTCTTAAGAAAAAACATCTGCATGAGCACCAAATGCAGTAGGGGATCTAACTAGGGCACCCATGTGTTTGGTAAGTCTCTACCACTTGATAACAACACAACTTTATAGCAAATGGAAGGTTATGTGTCGCAACAAATGGGTTCGTACCTAAGGCATAACGAGCGACAGTTATAGGATAATGCGAAACTGCTTAATGGAATGGATCCCTATCCTATATGCTGGGTAATGAACATACTTGCCCAAGGTGACAAACGGTCGACAAAATACTAAAATCTGCAAGAATCCCAGGTTAAAATTGCAAAAACCAACTCAATCCACTTTTGTATTAGTCCATTAGGTGCAAAAATGGCTTAAAACTATAGAAAGTGGGTAAAAATAATTTATAAAAAAAATTTACTATACCATTTTGATTTTTTACCCAAGTAGTGCAAATCGGACCAAATTTCCTCCAAGATTCAAGCGACAATTACTGGAGCATCCGGCAACGAAATCACAAGCCGTCTGGATTAGGTAATTCTTGTTCTCTTCCTCTTCAAATTCAATGGTTTAAAATTTTGAATTAGGTCTTAAATTTTTAATTATTTAAGGCGCTAAGTATAGATTTCGATGTATCCGGGCTGGCTTTGGTTAGGTCATGTGTACGACTAGGACAAGGTGTGTTTATTGAGCCCTACACGCGACTGTGTGCAAAGGAGACTACGTACAAGCATGAAAATGAACAAAAAGAAGGGTTCTAACTCAAAATTATATCTCTTTGACAAGATGGTTCTTGAATGGAGAGAGCGAGAGCATGGGGAGGTCGACGCTACTGTAGATCGAGATCTGGGGGCCCAAATGGCCTTAAAGTGATGTGGTTTGTATAAGTTTTGGGCGCTCAAAGGAATGAGAGCCCAAGTGAGGTTGTTGGAGATGTTGGTGGGTTACTGAGACCCTAATAGCGAGAGATTCAATCTCGATGGGAAACCATTGAGAATTGAAGTAGAGGACATTAACTTTCTGACTAATCTATCACGCCGAGGGGAGGTTGTGAACCTTAAGTCATGGGGAGCCGGTAGCAGGATGAAGATAGAAGAATATATCAACGCCCACCGTGTAGCAGGGACTCCTAAGGTAGGGATTCAAGTCCCTATCCGGGCAATAAACAACCTCAGTCTGAAGATCATTGTCCTAGTCTTGACCAGGATCACAGGTTCGGCCTCGTTGCACCAGGCATCAAGGTCGCTCATGTTCTATGCAGTGCAGTGTGAGAGACCCACATTGTACGAGTGGTGTACCTCACTATTGGCCAATATGAAGAGTCGGTGGACGGAGTGCAAGAAGAGGGATAAAAGAAATTTCGGGTTTGCCTCCATCTTGTGCAGTTTCTTTTTCGAGCGAGTTCCAGGTTTGGGACCTAGAGTTGAGATTCTCCTGAGAGGACCTCGCGATCTAGCCATGGCACGGTGGACCGAGGTGATGAGGTGGCAGGGAGGAGGTAGGGTGTCGACACCCTACAACAAGGACTTTTTCTACTAGTGGCAGTGACAAGTCATCGCTCTGGATGACTATCCCTACGAGGGGATCGACTTCAGAGGAGATCCAGACATGCCACTTCCACTAGGGTCCGCCTACGGTGACATAGGTATGTTAAAAAGTTTTTACATATTTCATATTTTTTTATTTTTGTATAATTAGGACAAAAATAGTTTTGGATGGTGTTTAAGTATTGACTAGACATTTGTGTGCCGCAAACGTGGGACCACGACGGCTAGAGGGTTTCCCTCGACATTGACGGAAGAACCAGGGAGACGAAGAGGTGGGAGGAGAGGCCGAGAGGGTCCTACAAATCATGCAGGGCAACCTGTCGCGTTTGACTCACAGGATACCCATGGTTCAGGTAGAGGATCTACATGAAGCCATGTAGCGATAGGTGGTTGGTGTACCCAGGGTATAGGTACGACTCTTAGAGCATCTCGCAAACGTTGTGGTTTGCTACCATGACACACATCTGGCGCCACAGGCGTAGATATCGTGGGATATTGTAATATCGGTTGTACATGTATTGAGGGTGTTAGCCCCATTTTGTAGTATAAACACCATATTTTTAGAATATATAAAAAAGGATCTTCGACTTTACTTATATTTTACAATGTGTACATTGATTAGATGGTTTTATTTGCTTTTAATTATGTGACAAATGTCAATCTAAAACATTGTTAGTGTAAGCATCAGGTACATTATTATAACTCTTAGGAATATGATAATATGTAATGAAATCAAATTGTCGTTCTAAAAGACGTACCCATAGGAATCGTCGGAGTAAAATAGGATCACACACGTGGTAACGACTGTTCAACTGACGCACTACCAACTGGGAATCCAGGCGAACTTCTAATGAATGAATGCCATGTGAGATAGCATCACGCAAAAGTTCTATAACGACGCTATATTCGACCACATTATTTGTGGATGGACCTAGGTATACGCCTCCTGAAGACACTAGTAGACCCTCGGGTGAGTAAACCACCCAAGCGACAGAAGCCAAGTTCCGTGTATGACAACTAGCCCCGTCTGCGAATCCTAAGTAGATTGACGACTCCATTGACATTTGTCAACCAAGTGAAAACTCGATAAGCAAATTGAAGATGAAAAAGAAAAGAGATATATACACTAAATTACATTAGTATACAAAGAGTTCCACCCAAGCCTAGGGCTCAAGCGTAATATATTTTCAAGTAGAGCCCATTTCTGGGCTCAACCAACTTGTTCCCTTCGTAATCTTCTAACTCATAGGCCCCTTTTTCTAGAACACGTCGCACGATGTAAGGACTGTGCCACATGGGTTTAAACTTACCTGCCCCCAGTGGTTCTTTATTGTGATCCTACAAGAGGACCAAGTCACCCTCAACGTACAACCGAGAACAGACAGACTTATCGTACTAGACCTCAACACGTTGTTTGTTCGCCTCGATATCCATAGACTCTCTGTGTACAAGGCATCGCTCGATATCGGAAGTGTCAGGTAGGAGCGCGACTGCCAACTTAGGAGAAGGGATTTCACATTCAATAGGTAAAATCGACTCCACACCGTATACTAACTGGAAAGGGGAAAACCCGGTGGCAGTCTTGACCGAGGTTCGGTATGCCCAGCGTGTAGGATATAGCATGATGTGCTATTTGGATTTACTCTGACTGACAGTTTTTTGCAAAATGTTCTTGAGAGACTTGTTGACGGCCTCTACTTGCCCATTTTCCTGGGGATAATAAGGAGAATAATGACCATGTTTAAACCCCAGCTCAACTGCTAGTTCGTCCATCATCTCATTCTGAAAGTGACTGCCATGGTCAGTGACAATCTCACTCAGGATACCAAACTGGGCGATAATCTAATTGAATACGAAGAAGGCTGCAGTCTTCCCATCGGATTTAATTGTAGGAATGACCTTGGCCCACTTAGTAAAGTAGTCTACAGCCACGATAAGGTGCTGATGCCCCCCAGCCGAAGTTGGGTTGCAATCGACGAAGTCCACCCCCCACTTGGTGAAGGGACCAACAGTAATGACTGGATGAAGAGGGGTTGGATGCGAGCACATTTTCCTAGTGAACATCTGGTAGGGGTGACACTTCTTAATCGCTTCAATACAATCCTTAAAGATAGTAGGCCAAAAATAACCGGCTCGCAAATTTTTTTGGGTTGTCACAAGTCCGGATAGATGACCACCACAAGCCCCATTGTGGCAATCGTTCAAAATAGACTCAGCTTCTCTGTGAGTTAAACAATGATGCAAGATATCGTCTATTCCTCGGCGATACAAAGTGTCACCAACGATAGTATATTTCTTAGCTTGGTACCTTATACATCGTCGGTCATCTCGTGAGACATGCTGAGGGAACTTCAAGGTCTGAAGATAGAGCACGATGTCTCCATACCAGGGGCCAGACAACTAGACAAGAAAAATGTGTTCGTCCGTAAACAAATCAACATGGATAACGTCCTCATCTATTCGTGGAAAATCGGATATTAGCTCTGTAAGACTAGGGATTTCTTAAATTTCACGGAAGCGAAATCGAGATCAAACTCTTGTAAAATGACAATCCATTTATTGTATTTTCCCCCTATGATATGTCGGGTAAGGACGTATTAAAATGGATTGACGTTAGCAATCACCATAGTATTACAAAGTAATATATAATGACGTAGACATTGGACTGCGTGAACAACAACGAAAGCTAGCTTTTCAACGTGAGTATAATTAAGTTCAGGACTAAGTAAAGTTCGACTAAGATAGTAAATGATGTGCTCATGGAGCTGATCATCCTCCTGAACCAGAACCATAGCAATCGTATCCTCGGATGCGGCGATATAAAGAAAGTAATCTCTATCGTAGTCGGGAGGCTTCAGTAGAGGCACCGACACCAAAGCTTTCTTCAAAGCATCGAAGGACTCCTGGGTTCGCTCATCCCAGATAAAAGGGGTGTCCTTCTTCAAAAGACGCATGAAACGTTTAGTGATAGTGGCATAGTTCACTATAAACCTACGAAGAAAGTTAGCTTTCCCCTGCAGACCATGAAGTTGTCTAATCATGCGCGAGGGAGGCAACCGAAGTATTGACTCAACCTTAAGCAGATCTACCATGATCCCAGTGTCAGAAACTAGAAAACCTAAAAGACGACCAAACTTGACACAAAAGATGCACTTGTGAGGGTTCAACTGGATTCCATAATAACGACATCTTTCGAAAACAAGACGAAGGTGAGTAACGTGATCCACTCTCTTGCGAGAGTAAGTAGCAAGATCATCAAGGTAAGCTTCGACTATGTTCTTAAGATCATGAAACACAAAATTCATGGCACGTTGAAAGGTTGCTCCGACGTTTTTAAGGCCGAAAGACATCTTTCGGTATGCAAAAGTACCCCAAGGACAAATAAATGTCATCTTGTGTTGATCCTCGAGTTTAATTTGAATTTGATTATATCCTGAAAATTCGTCTATAAAAGAAAATACTTCGCTTTCCGCACACTCGTCGAGAATCTGATCGATGAAATGTGTGGGGAAGTTGTCTTTCGGACAGGCCTTGTTTAGGTCACGGAAATCCATACATACACGGATGGTTCCTTGCTTCTTATCTACAGGAACGGGGTTGGATACACATTCGGTTAAAGGAACCGGGTAGATGAAGCCATCATTAAGTAGTTTCTTCACCTCTACCTTAATAGCAGGGGCCTTTCGAGGGTTGACATCTCTAAGACGTTGTCGAACATGTTTAGCATCCGGAAAAGTTTTAATCTCATGTTCGACAATACGAGGGTCGATCCCTGGCATCTCTTCATAGGACCAAACCAATACGTGTCGGAATTCCTTGAAGAGTTCGGTGTAGATCATGATTTCTTCTAGCAAACAATCTGCACCGACATTTACATTTTCAACTTTGCCAGGGGTATGAGAGATGTCGATCTGGACGGTAGGAGAAATACTCGCCATGTTTCCTTTAGCATAAATGTCGTGCGTATCAAGTGGAACTACGGCGTGACCAACTATCTCACTCAAAGTAGATCGAAAGTTATCTTGTTCGATTCTTTCAAGCTCTGGGAGAAAATAAGAGCGGTGATGCATATCATCCCAAGGTTTGTCAGAACCATTCATACCTTCGATGATGGATTAATCTGAAGGAAAATTCCCATCAAGGCAATCATGTGAACAAGACAACAAGGTGGCTCACACGGGCCTAGACACGAGATCCTCCTCGTCCATCGGCGAGGGAACAGGATTGGGATCGACGAAAGAGTCGAGAACAACTTGATATGCAATCTCTACTGTCGATAGTGGCATGGCCATCCCAGCATGCGACTGTCCTTCACAAGACAAAATCGGGGAAGGTAGGGTCCACAGATCATCAAAATAAGATGTGCAGAAAGGAATGGACCTCCCAGTCAAAACATACCTACTGGACATGGCATAAACTTGATGGTTCAGTGCCGAGAAGTCGAAAGTACCCATAAGGGAAGAATACATCCCGACATCGATATTCTCAGTTGTCGGATGAGAATTGTCAATCAGAGGGATCGACTGTCCAAGAGATGCATTAGGACTAGAGCACGCAAAGGATAACTGATCGATCGTCATGAGCTTCCCTTCATGAGGAAAACAAAGGATATGGAAGACGGACAACACGACGACGATCATAGAATACGTTCAACTACGACCTAGTAACAGGTTATAATCAAGAGGCACATCAACTACCTCTACCTCCACCTCTATCGTCTTCCCACCTAACTGGTCCGGAAAGGCAGGAAGAATACCGTGAGGGTGGAAGGAAAGATCGTCAAAAGCAGTCAACATGTTCGATGACTTAGAAAGGTTCAGGGAACCGAGAGCTTTCCAACAGACCAGAGACATCACACACATAACAACGCCTTCATCAACACCCGCACGTTTGATGGCATACTTTGAATACTCCACATGGATTTGGAAATCCACATGGTAAGGCAAGCAAGGCTTAACATCTGTGACGTCAAACTTGATAACATTTGAGCCACTGGGTTCTAGAGCTCCTAGAGCAGAGAGAAAGGCATTCCTCTGTGAAGGACACGTCTGGAGTACCTCCAAAGCCAACATCGCACAAGAGGTTTGGCCCAGGTCCTCAACAATAGAGTAGTTTTGAGCGGCTCTAGCATTTGGATTATGGGTAGAGCACTTGAGTACTCCTTTCGAAATATGAGGCGGTGGCTCTGGTTTCTCAATCTGTAAAGTCATCTCCGGAGGAAGAGGAGATTCTAGACCAGGATTAGTTTGTTTAGAACTATAGTCTCGAGATCGAGTGGCTACATCGATTTTTGCATCAACCATATTGATACATAAATGGTCGCCATCTTGCAACTGCTGGTTTTGACCTCCACCAGTCGCATTTCCAATGTTTGAGGAGCTCGAGGCTAAGTGTTGATTATGTGGGAATGGATTCATCAACACAGTGAGCGATTGAGCTAAAAGCCTCGCAGCTTCTGCAAGTTTGAGGTACAAATGGGTAAGGCGATCATCTGTGTAAAGCTTACATGGAAAATTCACCTTACGTTTTTCTCGTTTTCCCTCTCCAGCATTATTACCCGTCTTCTCATTATTATTATTGTTCTTGGGTTTATTACCATTTTTCCCACCCTTACGGTTATTGCTTCCTTTCTTCTTATTCCCTCCTGGTTGCTAGTTACCATTCGGGTTGGTCGACGATTGCACGAAGTGTACATCTGTCGACCAAGTGGGATTGGAAGACACAGACGAGGCTGGTCCTCCTGCAGACTGGATTAAAGACAACTCTTTCAACTGGTTTGTCACCGAGTCTGTGGACTTTATATTGGTGGAACCTACGATGCCATCGGCATGAGGTCCGGGCTTTTGCCTAGGGTCGTAAGTAGACCGCGGTGCATCAGGAAGAAGGTGTATAACATCCTAGACTGAGCATATATCAAATCTAACTGTTGGGCCCTAAAGATAGCTTCTTCCTCAGTGGTAACCCCGGAAGTAGCAACGTCCTTCGAGATAGCAGGGTGCAGAGACTTAAGAAACCATTCTAAAAGAAAGTCCGGGGGTATAGGGGTCTTAATTAACCTCTTTCGTCTACGCCACTCCTGGATATGGTCCGAGATATGAGTGGTGGTATCCTGGCGTAAAGTAGACAACAATTCTAGGCCAACATCATAACGAATGGGTAACTAAAAGTGGTTAAGAAAGACCATCACCAACTGACTAAAAGTCCCATATTCCCCCCTCAGTAGCTCAATATACCATTTCGTAGAAACTCCGATAAGGGTGCGTTGTGTTAATGTTTAAGCCATTATTATAGTTCTTTACATTTCAATGAATAACAACAGCATAAGATAAGATCATTGAGAAATACACAATCACAAGAGACACATCATTTATCCTGGGAAACCCTCA
>SNQJ01S0135810.1:25549-38283 GCA_010110895.2 Picea sitchensis
CGTTGTCCTTTCTTTTGAAATTTCCTTGGATGAGATTCTTTATGATTGAATTTGTTTGGGGATTGAGACTCTTTATAAGTCTCTTTCTGGAAGTAGGACTTCTTCCTTACTCCTTTGGTGTGAGTAGTTAGGGCTTGATCGTCATCTCTTGCTAGTAACGCTTCACGGTTAGCTACTCTTGTCTCTTCTTGAATGCATTCTTCCCATAGACCATCAAACTTTAGTTTCTCTGTTCTGGCACAAATCTTTTGGATGAATGCATCCCAAGGTCTTGTGAGACCATTTAGGGATATCATTACAAGTTCATCTTCATCTATAGTATCTCCGATTGCTTCTAGTTGTTCTTTGAATTGGGATATTCTGGAGAAATATTCTTGGATTGATTCTCCCTTCTGCATTCTTGTATTCTTGAGCTGAGTTCTAAGATTCATCTTCCAGTTTATGTTCTTTCCTTCATACAGTCTATTTAGGGCATCAAACATTTATTTCAGAGTCTTCTTTGATGACACATAGGGAATCATGTGATCTTTGATTGAATCTGCAATGATTCTTTTGGCCCTGATTGTGTCCTTTTGGTGCTTTGTTTTTTCTGCAGCATCGACGGGCTCTGGTACTTCTTCTTTGACGAATCTTGCTAGGTCATTCTCTTCAAGAATGAGACCAATTCTATACTTCCAGGAATGGAAGTTTTCCACACCTTCTAGCTTGTCAACAAGCTTAACGCTTGCAGACATCTTCTACTTGAAGCTAGGAAAATGCTCAAAAAATGAAAGTGTTCAAAATCAGGTTCTAAACTTACCAGGAGGTGCGCTTGGTTGAGGCGAGTATCCTGGTGTGCTTGGATCTGAGAAAATCGAACTTTTACTCCTCCAAACTTGATCTGTGGATTTTTGGACTGGTGCTTCTGGTTTTCTGGTACCTCTGGTACTCTGGTACTTCTGGTACTTCTGGTACTCTGGTTTTCTAGTACTTCTGGTACTTTGTGAAACTAAGGTTTCACTTTCCGGGAGATCTAGCCACTGAAAAGGTGTGCTGAAGGTGCCAAAATGATCCTTGAGGGAGGGCACACTTTTCTGGATGGTTTTAGGGCTGAAATACCTCACCAACAAAAAAGCCCTAATTTGCATGTATGGAAACAGTGACGTTTTTCACTTTTCTCTTGTGAAAGATGCTTTCTTCAGCTTGGCTCTCATACCATGTTAATGTTTAAGACACATCATTTATCTAGGGAAACCCTCATGGGGAAGAAAACCCAGCAAAACTTCCTTATTATAGATAGCCAATACAATGCCAAGAGATAACTCAAACAAATACAGAAAGTCCTCTCCTAAATATGTGCCTCTCTCTCTCTCTCTCTTCTCCAGCTTGAGCTCTGAAACTTGTCTCTCAAATGACCAAGTGAGTGTGTCTAAGTGAAGCGCTAGCCTCCTTATTTATACAAGTCCAACACGTGTGGAAGTGTCTTTTCACTGGTAAGGCCGACTTCTTCTTCTGGGTGGTTATAACCACCTTTATTATATTTCGGGGCTTCTTTAATATATTATGGGGTTGAATTCTCTTTCTGCCTATTACAATTACATTATGACCAATCCACAAAAGGGGATTTGGTCCTTTACAATAGCCGATATGATCAATCCACAATGGGGATTGATCCAATGAATAATATATCAAATAATAATTAGAATACACTTTGCAGTTACATTATTTCAACACGTTGAAATAATCTCAAACGAATAGAATCGTCATTAAGGGAGTTTGATGAGCACCAAAGGTGAAAGGTAGTGACATGATCACCAGGATCCTCTCCATTCTTACCCTCGAACTTTGGGATCTTCGAAGAAAGTTTGGTGGGGACTTGGGGCCATGTAGGATCGTGACTCACGAGGTCATTTATTAACTTAGACAGATATTGTAGATTAAGAGTGGCCAGAAAAGGGAGACGTGGTTGTGACATCTGGCCCCAACCTTCCGGGAAAGATTGAGCTTGTGGATTCAGAGGCCATCCAAGGTTCTGGTAAACACCATGGCCTTGTCCGGCATTATAAGGCCCTCCTCCGGGCTGATTCATTATAAGGTTGGTTGAGCATCATTCCAGCTGGAATGTTCTGCTGAGGGTTATAGAAATTGCCCCCAGCCGGATTAGATCCGGGTTGGGGGTTGCCCAAAGAGTGAAACTGACCTCCCCTAGGTTGGAAACTGGAGGATAGAGGCGGATTCATCATGCCAAATGTATTTGTCGGAATCTGCATCGAGGAGGTAGGATTGTAGGACAGAACTTGAGCCGAAGCTTATCCGCCAGGTTGACTATTCCACCCAGAAGTACGAGGATTGGACCCAGGGTTAAAAGCAGGCATACCTCCTATAATAGGAGTCAATTGAGGGATTTGAGATCCACCAAATGAAAAAGGAGTGTAGGGAGGTGTACTTCCCCCAAGCCCAATGCTAGCATTAGAGCCAACAGTTGGGATGGAGTTCGAAAACTGCGAAGTGAAGTTAGGCATACCATAAGAAAATGGACTAGAAGCCATAGGGATGGACTGAACATTGTAGCCCGGTGAGTGGCCAAGAGACCCAAAGGAGTTCGAGGCGGTAGCTTGAGCATTAACTATAGGCTGGGCCATAGTAATGATAGGTACCTCTGGCACTACGACCATAGAGGTTGCAAGAGTCGAAGGTGTGCCATTAACTATAGTGGGTATGGGAGTTGAAGGGCTCCCAGAATTTTGAAGACCAGATTCAGTACTCATTCTTGTAGAATCACAAGTTTGAAGGGTGGACGTGTGTGTACCACATCTAATAAATCTACGCCTTTTAGAAGGCAAGGACACGAAATCATGTGGTAACTGTAACAAGCAGCAGGACCGGCGAGGGGGCTGGTCCGACTCCATGATGACTTAAGACTCTAAAGATAAAAATATATCCTAAGGCCAACTAGTAAGCACAAAGCACACCAAAAGTCAAACGACCAATATGCATGCAACCGGGGTAAAGTGGCTGAGTGGCCTCCCTCCCTAAAGAAGGTATGTCTCACCCAAGAGGGGCCTGAGATTCCCCGCTAAAGATCAGAGGTAATGAAATCAGTTATAGGGGCCCTCGTGGGCTTAACAACCAATCGGTCAGATCCCCCCGGACAGGTAATCCTCCATAAAGGTTGTGTGTTGTCTGACCCCTTTCTGACCCAGGGTACTTGTAGACTAACCCCTGCAAGTAACCTATGAGATACCTAGGTCAAGCAACTAATAAACCACTATATAATCGATGCACAGGCGAGCAGTCGTAAGTCTAGATCACCGTATGGGCAGGGTAGAAAAGCCCGAAACCTTGAAAGCACCACCTCTCACGGAGGTATGGGCACTAGCAAGATCCCCAGATACGAATAAATCCATAGAAATATCTCTGACGCTAGGCGAGTATCAGGGGGATATCCCTTCAACCAACTTCACGCGACCTCATGATTAACTCCGGTGTGAGCGGAGCCTCCCGATCTTACCAATTATACAATGGATTTCTCCACTCCCTGACTCAGACACATATGTTGATTCAATTGCCTTGGAGAAGTTTACTCACAAAAATCATATTCCAAGGCACTAAATCCTAGGCTAGTTTGTGCACCCTAGAAAATAAAATCGTTACTAATAAATTTGAAATTATAGTGTTGATTTTATTGACGTGATTACTCAAAAAGGTATGGTGATGAAACTCATGGTGTTATGACTTTGCAAGAAAGTAAATATGAAAATAATGCAAAGTCCTAACTTTAACTTTTAATGTATGATATGCTCCTAAAAGCGATGCAATTTTCAAATTCAACTCTGCGATTCAGAAGTAAAAATGCAATCTTTCACTGAATGCACTAAGCTAATGATAAAACTCAAAAGACAAAAAATGTCAAGCAATGCAAAATGCCTTTTTTTTTGTATTTTCAATATATCGAAACTGAAAATGCATGGACTAAAAAGTAACTTGATATATAGCCCTACTGTGTATAAAAGAGAGATAACTCAAGCAGGATATCAAGCAATGAAACACCCAGCCCAATGTACAAGGACAATAAAAATGAAAAGATGACGAGAAAAACTTCGCCCAAAAATTCAACCAAAAGAGGGTTTCCTGTCATCCCACAAGTACTCAACAGGCACTACAGAGACCTAAGAAGGCTCAACAAGCATCAAATCCCACCCAGCAAACATCACACCAAGAAAACAGGCAAGGAGAAAAGGTGTACGCGACTATTTGGGAAAACAGAGCATATATACGCAGCTTGCAGTGAGACAACCTGTGTGTATACGTGACTGTCAAGCAAAAAGGCGCGTGCATGCTTTGAAACAAGGCCAAGCAAGGGAGAAAGGCTGAAAACTCAGACTCAGAGTGAATAGGAGCTATCAAGCAATGATACGACAAAAACCACAATAGAAACAAGAGCAATCTAAGGAGAAAAGTACTTCAAACCCTAAGAAAAAAGATTCATCCCCAGTACGGTTGCCAATTCTGTTACGAGGAAAATCTCTCTATGGCTAGGGTGAACCACAACAGACAGGTATGATTGTAGAAATCGACTCATTTCCAGCATATGCTATATAAACTAATGTGCAAGAGAGGTAAGAAAGAGGCCTACCTCGTCCAAACGTTTGATGATGTCCGTCGTTGAGCACTTCGACCCAAAGCTTTATACTTGCAACAAGTTCTCAACAAAAAAGCAGAGAAAGCATATAGTGATAATATAAAAGGTTATCACATTAGATAGCATAATCCATTAATATTCAAAACAAACATGCCCATGGATCATAATACATATATTTGCAAGATATCAATTGGACAGGAAAGGAGTATTTTTATTAATAAATGATCAGCAGAAGTGAAAATATTACAGACTTCCGTGTTGGCACAGTTCGGAACCAAGAAACCGAGTTCCTTCCAACTGGGCCTCCACCACTTCAATCCTCCACCAAAGGCAAGCTCATATAAGGGAGACAAAGAGGTTCTCCATCAATAAGGGAAGAGCTTGGGGGTTGAACACTATGTTCAGACTTAAAGGACAAAGGGATGCAAACTCAATATGAAGTAAATAATTTCTCCAGAGTAACTTTGCTCTCAAAGTTGAATTCTCTCTTCTTTTCCATAGCTCAGAATTGGCTTCTTTATAGCCTTCGAAATGCAACTGAAGGGCCAAGTCGGAACATTTCCAGTATATGGAAGGCCAAGGATCAGAGATCTCCTATCGTGACATGGAAACCCGACATTTAATTTTGATTTTCTGGCACAAATCCCGATGTACGCGCATTGTAGTGGAGCAGCCAGCGTATACACCTATTGTATAGCTTGCAAGGTGCGTACAAGTGGAAAAATATTTATTTTTGTCTCTATATTTATCAATCAAGGAAAGCAAGTCTGCATGGGGGAATAGAATAAGGCCCTCTCTGCAAGATTGAATAGGGTGAGGCAAATCTTTCTTTAACAGGCATGGTCCTGCAGCAACAACAAGTACGCCCTCCATGGGCTCATAAGTCACAGGGATCATAGCAATGTCAATCACGTCTACTCTGTTTTTGAGCTTGAGCAATGCAGAAAAAGGTCATTGTAAAACACAAGCATTCGAGCATTAATAAAGAGGTCTTTATCAAAGGCGGACCTAGAGACATAGCCCAAATTGGGTGAACTCCGTTATCAAACTTGTGTATGTGATTTTAATATTGTTGTTCTATTTCCGCTCAGTTATTTGGTAAGTTGTTTATCGTTAAAGTGCATTTGGATAGATAAGTATTTCACATGTAAATTGGAAACAGTAATGCGATCACTTTTATTTTGAAGATCAAGTAAATGTTATTGTGTATTTAAGATTAATAAGCATCTAAGGATGTTTTAGATCAAGTTGATATCAGAGCTGCTTTGACAAGTATTTGCAAGTGAGTGTTTACAAGGTCCAAATCCAAGCGAGGAGAAGCCAAACTTGCAAGTTACAATCCTGATATTGGTTCAAGAAGTTTTACTTGTAGAAGAGAAATGACTTCGCTGAGAAAATTGGGTCCTTACAACTCCAAAGATGATTTCTTCGAGGCTTTTAATTTAATGAAAGTCGCAGTGGAAGAAATGTACGAGGGTCGAGAGAAGGCCAAGGAGGAAGGTACATCAAAGAAAATTGAATGATTCAAAGAGGAAGGAGGAGGTAATGAATGTGGTCCTTTAGAATCTTCCTCACCATCATCCTCATCATCGTCTTCTTCTAAGGGAAGTAAACATTCTTCACACAGAAAGAATCCCTCTAAGAAGTCTGATCATAATCTACCTTTATTAAAATTGAATGTCAAGTTTGAATTGTTGACCTATGATAGAGAATTGAATGCCGAGAAATTGGACAACTGGATCAAGCAAATAGAGGTATATTGCAGGGTTCAAAATATCATGGACGATGCTGTAAAGATACAATTAGCTTCTCTTCGACTAAGTGGCACAAACCTTAATATGGTGGGAGAGTAAGACGCAAGTTGATCTTGTTCAAAAGGGTAAAGTAATCTCTTCTTGGGATAAGTTTACTAAGGCCATAAGAAAACAGTTATATCCATTAGCTTATACTCAAACGACAATTATAGAATGGCAACATCTAAGGCAAGGTAAAGGCTAGAATATTCAAGCATATACATAGGAATTCAAAAAGAAGGAATTACCCTTAAAGATTATGTTGTATACCCATGAAACTCTTCTAAAGTATATTGGCGGCATGCACTCATATCTTCGTCACACTATTAACATTGATAAAGTATCGGTACAAGATACTCATTTGGAGGCTAGTAAGGGTAAGCATGCGAATGAAGATAAGAAGCCATACACGTTTGAAAAGAAACCGAAAGGAAAATGAAAGAGGAAAAAGTCAGCGACAATAAAACAATCTGAGCGAAGGCCTACATGTTCCCTGTTGTTCCAGAGTTTGTACTTAAGGCTTAGAAGTATAGTGTCTAGGCATCTGAAAGTGAGTAAGGGGTAGAGAAGGAAGAAATGTCAACCTTAGGCAAGGGAAGCTAGGGCTGATTTCTAGGTTGTTGTCTAGCATCCAACTGTTCTTGGATGTTTATGTCCCTTTCAATCACTACCCACGAACGTTCCAGTTCTACCTGGGTAGTGGTTGTTTTAAGAATAGTATCAAAAAGATTCAAGGCAATATGTGTTTGATCTGATAGTCCGGGTTCAATATTAGGTTGCCTTGTCACAGGGACAGTCATAGAGGAACATAATAATAAGAAAATCTCAATACTTTTTAGCTGCTGACTCGATTTCGGTCATATAAAGGAGAGTTTATAGCTCCGGTAGTGAAAACAGGGTACAAACCAAAGGCCCTTTCCCGTAACTGAGTTATATTTTAATAAATGTGTATGAGGTGTAAGAAAAACATTAAGTTGTCTATCATGTAAGGCTCCTATCAATGGAGAATCTCACTCATAAACAGAGGAAGAAAAATATAAAGAAATAACCTTATGAAGCATAAAATATATATAGAAATTTAAAGTGTTTATTGGTCTTATACCTACTGATAGCCGGTACAGAGGAAAAATGGTAAACAATATAAAAAACTAAAATTTATCCACTATAGTAGAGGTTGTACTAAATTATAGCGAAGCATTCATCAGATACATATATGAAATGAAATGAAATATGAAATATAAGGAAATAAACTCATAACACAGTCGTGACAGAATCGAGAATCTTAGGATTTGTTTTATATTAACTCTCAAGGGAGAAAAATCTCTATTACAATAGACCCAAAAAGGTCCAGCCTTTGTTCCTTCCTTCTATTGTATATTTATACAGATTTACATATGATGGAATCTCAATCGTTCTAGGATTTTCAGTTACAACAAGAAGGAGATCAATCGTTTCATTTCTTTATCTTTGTCTTTATTTGGTACCAGAAGCATGTCCCTTTGCATGCTCGGTACAAGGGACACATTTTTCCACCAGCCGAGATATCAACCTAGAAGGTTCCGCTTGACAATTGGCCTCAAAAATATAACAATCTCTGACTAATTGTGGTAACCTTTCTTCCATCTATCGGTTTAGGGCGTCGATAGTGCACAATCGCACACTTGGTTTAATAATCCATTTATCTATTTGAACTATGTCTGCCAGAGTTACTTGTGAGATTTCGGCTGAATCTCTTTCTTCTTTCTCATTTATATCAAGCGAGAATTTCGCTATATTTATTTGGTTCAGAGTCTCAACGTTTCTCTCACTATCAATGCCTAACAGAATTCCATCTATAGAACCGAAGGCCTCTTCCCAGGATTTCCTTACCCTCTTGGCTTGTGATTTTCCTTCTGATATGCTGCGTTCCCATTCTTTCAACAAAATATTACCTCGGGTCTATTCCAAAATGGAAAATTTGGAACTATTTGTCGATTCCCTGTTTGTTGTAGCTATTACAGCCTCTTGAAATGCGACCCAAGCTGCTCCATCTTCTCTCTCTCTGACAGACGAGTTTTCCAATACTTGATCAATAAGCAGGCAGTTGTCCAAAATCGTCTTTACCTTGGCAAGTAAACTTCGCTGAGCTGTAGAAACTCTGCTCCGAATCTCCATAGCCTGGGACTGGAATATCCCGATATTTATAACCTGGCTTTCAGTGAACTCTAATCTAACCTGTAGCTACCTTATCAAGTCTCTTTGCTAGCCTACATGTATTTGACTGGTCTGAGCTACCAGCTCTGTTTGTTCGAGCTTAGCTTTGAGCAGCTCGATTTCCTTTTCATCGGCCATCCTTGCTTGTTCTATTCCTGTGTTCGCCTGGTCCTGGGCAGCTTCCTCGGCTGTGGCTAGTTTAGCTTCTAAGGTTTTGATGAGGTGATTCTTTCGCTTAAGCTGATTTTTCAAAACCCCGACTAAAAATTGGTTTGTCGTAGCAAACGCCCCTAATGTACGACATATTTCTGTCGCAAAATCTTCTTTCTTCTTATCTTTCCCATCGGTCAACACCTTAAATTTCTTGGTCGTTGATCCAGCTTCTTGATAGAATTCTCTTTTTACCACATCTTTTCTCTTTTTATCAAAAAAGAACTCATTTGGAGGGAGCTCTTCCATCCTTATAGGTCTCAATTCTTCATTGAAAATCCACCCTACGTCTATGTTCCCTTAAGTTGACTGTAAGGGAGTAACGGAGGCGATGGGATCTCTGATTTTCTTAGCTGATTGGCCTGGAGTGGCAACTGGAGTCTGCTTTTTCAGTGGATCGAGAGTTTTCATTTCTGGTTTCGAGCTCCTAGTTTGCTCTTCCCTGTCCTGGTGTTCTTTTTGTCTGGGTGCTTAATCTTTTGAGCCTTCGGCTCCTTTTTGCTGCACCTCTGCTGTTATTGGATTCTCACCCCGCAATATTGGGGGAGGACAACTTCGCCGATGTTCTTGGAATTTTAAAACATCGACCCTTTCTTCGGGCGCCAGGTCTTGTATCCGAGCCAACACCTCGGCATAAGATCTCGTGCCTCGGAAAATGTCATCCGAGGGTGAATTTTCGTGTTCAAACCTTTTAAGCCCACAATTGTCTAAGTGGTTACTTACAATCCTATGTGGATCGTGCTTCTTGAATTCGACATGAACCAATTTTAGGTCTTCCAGGGCTACTGCCTCAGCTTTAGCATGTCCGAAATCTAACAAAGAATAGGAATTTAAATGAATATGAAAAGGTGGCCATACCTTCTTAGAATATCCATTAAGTTCCTTGCTTACGCCACTGATTACGGTTTGCCTGGCAATTTCACGACAAGCCAGCCTATCAGGTATGAATAGTGGTAAGGTATTTGGAGGAACAGAGGCGTCGAAAACCCTGAGATATGAAAATTCTACTTCCACGTACCAATCGACTATACTGCTCAGATTTACCGCGATACTGTCTGAGATCCTGCGTGGTGGGTGGCCGAAGATAGTGACATGCAGTGGTACCATTACCCAGTTAAAGATTTCATACACAAAATCTGAAGCTTTGTCTTCCCACAGCTTTGAATGGTAGACGTGGATGGGCTCAACCTCCGATGGAGTCCAACTCCAACTCATTAAGGGAAAAGGCGTCAGAAAACACATGGCGTCCATGATATACACGGACATAAAGAATGCAACGATCTTTCCGCTCTCCTTCTGCATTCGATACTCTGTAACTCGACTGGTCAAACTATCAGATAGTAGTTTAGCCCAGTCGACGGAACAGCCTTCGGCGACCGAATGAATTAGAGGCACCCACTGAAGGAAAAAATGTGTGGTGTCCTCTCTCCCATATAATCTGCAGGTCATCATAGCCACATATTTGAACTGTGGTTCCAGAGAAGATATTTAATATATACCATTACTGTCTACCCTGAACTTCGCAGGGTGTGAAACCCAATCTTTGATTAAACCAGACATAGTCTTGTCATATTGCACACATTCCTTCTGTTTAAAATTCTCCAAGAATTTGGCATTGTATGTAAGGTCTGACATGGTTGGAAACTTGTACATAGCCTGCAATTGTTCGGGTGTGAAAGTTCCAATGGTGACCCTCTGCTCGTTGACGATGGTTCTGGTTGGTATATCTACATGGTCTAATGCCCACCGGACCATATTGTAGTAAGGGAGAAGACGTGGCCTAGCCGCTACTTTATGCATTTGAGCCTGGACGACGATCTTATATTTGGTGATCAGGTCGTCTTTTTCATTTTCACCGGAATCATCTGAAACATCTACCAATTCGGACTGTCGAACCTCAGAAATATACGACCAGGTCCTGACAGAGTCGACACTTCGAGGTGAAGTATCAGAAACGTTGTCTGAACCTTGTCCTGAAACCTCAACAGTGGCTTTAGACGCTTTTCACGAGGCCATGGCGGGGGATTCTACTTTATCTCTCCTACGATAACAATATTTATATATACAGAAATTAGTTCTCTCTAGAAAGGTTTTCTCTGCGTAGAATAGGAATGAAATTTGTGACAACAAATAAAAGATCCATGCCTTCGACCATTTAAAACTAGGTCGTCCTTAGGAACAGAACGGTCAAATCATTCTTAAATATAAATTTAGCAATAAAAACCAAATCCTTACTTGTCGATTCGCCTCATTTCCAATTAATGTCTTAGATTTTGACAGTTCGTAATGCAAGTTGGCGCAAGGAAAGTTTAAAATTGCCTCGTAGACTGTGCATATTAATTTTTGTATTAGAACACTGGCAATGCTGGCTTAGCTTAATTAATCAGGCCTTTTTGAATGTTAATTAATCTTTCATCATTCGCCTCATTGGGAGCTTTCACTTTAACCCTTTAAACCTCTAAAACCCGAGGTTGCGATAATTAGCTTTGGTTAAAAAAAAACGTAACCATGATTAGGCATTTAATTAATTATGTTGTTATTTATATCGTGACTTCGCGACTTGGGGCTTCGAAGGTATAGTTTCTGGGAGGCTTGTATGTCGAGTTGCGAAATCGTGAGATCGCAATGATATGATCTAATTAAACAGGAGGATAAAACCAGATTAATCGTTTAATTAATTACGTTTCTATTTTTATCGTGACTTCGTGACTCGGCGCTTTGAAGGTATAGCTTCTGAGGGAAAACATGTCAAGTTGCGAATTCCCGACAGAGCTTAACCGCGGTTAAGTTTTTTACCTTTAACATTAACCTAGGTTACTAAAACAAGAAACTCGCGGTTTTGGCTGTCGGGGTTATGACGGTAAGACTTTTGGAGCTAGCAAACGTCGAGACACGAAATCTCGATGATGCTTAACTGTGGTTTAGAGTATCTTTACTCTCGGTACTGATCTGGGTAAACTTTTTTTTTAAAACCATTTCGTCATTTTGCCCTGTTGACCGCCCATTTAGCAACGGTGGTCAACTCATGTGCCATGAAGATGCATCACCAGATGCAAATTTGTTGAAGATAGTATTGGTTCTGCTTGGTATTTGATGCTCCAACAAAATTTTTGTAAACGAAATTTCCGCACCCCTGCGTGGGTTGATAATGTAATAAGTCTGCATGGATCATAGTTAGGTCAGGTACCTTGGGATGTTTTCATTGGGGGAGTTCCTTTCACCGAGGGTTTTTTATCCTCAGGTTGTCAACCGGGCTTTAGGGCCTGGCTGACTTCCCTTGAGTTTTTACCTCCACATGCAATAATTCCTCCAAAGTGGTGAACGGCGTTCTAATGGTCTCATATTTTGGTAGCTATTGTTTAGGAATGATGTAAATGACCATGCCAGACAGTGTAGAAAATTTCGCGGAATTTCGTGGAGTCTAGATAGGTTTTTTTTAATTAATTAAATTTTTAATAATTTAATTAATTAATTATTTTTTGAGCTAATATTGTAAAAACTGGGTCTTTGGGATTTTAATAGGGATATTTGTGCTCAAAAGAAACGAAATAGCACCCCCTACACCCATGGACCAAGTTTCAGCTCAGTCGGACAAAGTTTGCTATGCATTTGTCCACCCGGAGTCAAAGTCAGTCAAAACAACAATTTTAATTGCTAAGTCATTTTTGTATTTTTTGTAAAAAAAAGTTATTGGGTGAATGTTAAGGTGGAAAAGAGCAAGATTAGACTTTACCTAACCCTCCCAACCTTTTCCAACATATTCTAACCCCTTATCCACCTTCTACACTAAAAAATCATGGCCCCCTAGGGCAAGTGACGTTTTTCCTTGGTGGAGGTTGTTGTGACTTATTTGGGGCCCCCTCTCATGAGTTATGACTCCCTTTGACCCCCACATCACCTCCTAGGATGATCCCACT
>SNQJ01S0135812.1:37977-57508 GCA_010110895.2 Picea sitchensis
ACCAAGTTGCAAGAGACACCAATCCCCTTACTTGAGCACCAACTCAACAATATGTAGGCACTAACCTATTGGAGACACCAATCTCCTCAAACTGTCAACAATACCAAATTATCTCTTTACTTTGAGCCTTCACCTGCATAAATATGATGTTATGTCTTTGTTGTCACAACACTCTCCTCTAGTCCATAATCTGCATGACTTCAGATGTTCCTTTGACCTTGCACCTCCCAACCACCCTTAGACGATCACATTTATATCTCTTTCATTCTCTTGCATCCTCGGACCTTAGAGCCTTAGAGCTTCACTTCCTCATCATTTACTCTCCACACTCACTCTTCAAAGTGATCAGGGCATCATTATGTATACCAAGCCTATATACGCAATTCCTTTTCTCTATGCCAAAAATCATGTTCATGGGTCAGCTTCAAATCCCTTTGACTATTCCATTAAAAACGGGTTGTACAAATCCTTCGAAAACAGTCTTAATTTCCCTTCCATCACACGCGATCGATTCACTAGTTACAACACATACTCTTAACACTTAGTAGTTGTCGGATTAGGTCTTTGATTATGTCTCAATCGTTGATCAGTTCTCACATAGCACAAACCTTCAGCTCACAACAACCGTATGATCAGATCTTAGAATCAAACTTGATCGTTGATCTAGTTCCTCGGATATCAGGACCACCATGATATCGGGTATCGACTTATTGAAATACAGCCATGCTTCAAATAGTTGTCGAGGTATCTATATGGAACCTTGCTCGTGGAATCCTGCCCGATCCAATCACGTTACGCCATGTGTATCAACATGTCACTAGATTCACCAGGTCATCGGGTTGTCGGGCCTCTGACGCTTCAACCACACTCCATGCACAACAACCATCAGATCAAGTTCTTGATTAAACCTCAACTATTGATATGTTCTCAACCACTCTATACAACATCATCATCAAGACCATCGGTTCATCGGGCTACCGACACCTTAAGCCTCCAACCACGTGTCTTTAACTTTTCATCGATCCAGTATACTAACCTCACCAGGCCACCGGCCTCCTTGGGAATTTAATATTCCAACGTTCCTTCGATCTTTTGAAATTTGATATCTGATATGGAACCTTGCTTCACGAAACCGCATCATCGGGTGATCAACCCATCGGGACACCAGGCCTCACACATTCACTCTTATTTGGTCTCCAATATTCAATATTTTGATATGGAACCTTATTGCTCTGTGTTCTGTCCTTTGTGTCCATCGGACCACCAGGCTCACCAGGCCCCCAAGGCTTTAACATTGTGTTACTCCTCCAATATTTCGATCTACAATATATGTTTTCATGGTAGATGATATGCTCTCCACATGGAACCCTTTCACATGTATTGGATGGCATGGAATTGGTATGTGACTATGACCTCATCACTTCTTCCAGCTCTTGTTTGTATACCATGCTAAGGTAACACAAGTACATTTCCTAATGTGTGGTGCTAATGTGACTGTTGTCATGGTGGAGATGTAGCATCATCACCGACCCACTAGAGCACCGGCCTACTGGTCCTTTGATATTAAAACCCTGCACTTTCACTCGATCTGGTATGGAAGCTTGTCCATGCTCTATGTTCTGACTGTCGGGTCCATCAGGCCACCGGGGCATCAGGTATCGGACTCCTCCACACATCTTAACCTTTCAACTTATCCAATATCTGATATGTCGATATGTTGAGCCCCATTACCTGGGTATCGGACCACTGGGCCACCGGGCCCTTGAAACTTTATCACTGTGCATCACAATTATTGCCATGATCTGGTATTCGATATGACGTGACAGATGGCATAATCTCCATGTGGACTCCTTCTACATGTATTGACTGATGTGACACTGGTGTAGCTATTATCATGGCTTTGACATGGCATCGGCCACCGGGTGATCAGGACTTCAATATTGCAATAATTTTCCACTCTTTTGATATCTGATATGTTGATATCGGACCACTGGGGCACCAGGCCACCGGGCCCCTGGAAGATTCAACACTGTGCACTCAAGCTTTCACTTCAATATCCAATATATGAAGGTTTCAATCCTTTGATCTTAGTCGTTGATCTATGGAGATCAACGATTAGGATTTAACCAGTTCCAAGTCCACATCTCTTCACGACAAAAAATTAACACGTTGCAGATAGTTCCATAACGTGCTCGTTATCATTTGAAATATGTAATAGTGCCTTTACTTTATAAACCCTTTCAACACAATTTTCCCAGTGAATGTGGGATAAATCGACTGTGTTGTAATTTACCTTGGTTTAGTTAATCGAGATCTCCCTTTCCAAAATCACCGCTTGCACTTCCTTTGCACCCTTGGACTTCAACTTCGACTCCTTCGTTGTTGCTCATACCCATGCATGCATGAGCTTTATTTGAGCCCTCGATCTCATTCTCCTCATATTTATCTTCCACGAGGTTGTCTCATTCAAATTTCAATCGCATAACTTCTCCTCTGCAACTCGACCTCATTTGGATTGACTATTCATACACAATCCTCTCGCCTTCATTCACACAAAGTAAACATGTGAAAACTCATCAACACAACACATAGAGGCATTCATAGTCTCCCCCTATCTTGGACATCAATGAAAATACTATTTCCAACATGTATAACTTGGTAATATCATCAACAATTCAAGTTGCTAGGACATGATTAGGATCTTTTAAATCCTTGATTACAACTTGGTGAGGTGAAAATTCTATTGTTTTACCTTCACCTAAACGAGTGATTTGATATACTAATAGAAGGTTGCATGAAATACTAGGAACACAAAACACATTATCAAACTGGAGCTCATCTACCTGAATTGTTTCAAACCCTACAAAAATAAGAGATCTTTCATCACCAACAAATACTTGTGATCCAGGTGGATCTCGATGGCCATCCACCTTTTCCATCGAATCAACATTTTTGAGTTTGTAGTTTTGATAAACCATGATATTCACCCTTTTGATGGGGAATGTAATGTAATTTCATCTCCATTTCTTAATTACATCCATCATGTAATGATTTCCTAGTGGTCTTATGTACATGCCTACAGTGTTAATGCATCAGATCCCATTAGAACTCCATAGATAAGCGCGCTTGGGCTAGAGTAGTATTGGGATGGGTGGCCTCCCGAGAAGTCTTGGTGTTTTACACACCTATGGCATTTTGTAAACTTAAACCAATTTATCCCACATGCATCATGACAATTATTATCCTCTCACTCTCTCATATATAATCGAGGCGAAGGAGGTCCTTTGAGCATGCAATGGAGCGTGATGTAATGTTTATTGTGAATAAACATAGTCAGCATCTCTTTCTCTTTAGAGAAAAGTTACCACCATTCTAGCCAGTTTGTGTTCTATAGTATTTTGTTATTCATTAATAGAAGTTGGGTTTCATTATATTTATGTGTTCTCTACTATAGTTTTGTTTGTATCTAATTTTGTTCTCAACATAATCTGGATCAATGGTATTAGAGCAATTTTCTCCTTGTTATGTCTCGATGCATGTCCTCGACGAGGTCAGGGTGTAGAGATTTGGGTCTTGACTTATTTTTGCTTAGGGACAACCACTCTCATCAGTCGAAGCGACCTCCCATGGCGGAAGAATAGAGAGATGACAAAACAAGAGATCCTTTCAAGATGTTGCTCGAGGAATCCCTCATGCGAGATAGGAACAAGATGATCGACAACTTTGTCAAGATCCTTCGAAAACTACCAATGGTGACAGAGGCATCTTCTATAAGCATCCATTTCGGAGCTGTGAAACCCTTCAAGCTATAAGTTAATTTTGATATCCACTTATTTGAAGGCCAGGTAGATGCAAATGCTCTATAAAATTGGTTGAATATACTATAAGGTTAGTACTCTGTCAAAAAAAAAATTGATGGTGAAAAGATCACCTTCGCGCTCATTAAAGCCCTTCCCCATGTCAAAGCTTGGTGGGAATCTTACTGGGAGAGGCACACTACGAATGAATCTACACCATTCGAGAGAGAAACCACATGGAGAATTATCTGTAGATACCCTCAAGGATGTGTTCTACCCTATTTGAAGCTATGATGACCAGTATATGAGATGGATGACTCTGCATCAAGAGAGAGACTAGACAGTGTCAGAGTATACCAACATCTTCCATATCCTGCACTCAAAGTTAAGTATTCAAGATTCTTATAGACACTTGGTTCTAAAGTACTGCAATGGCCTACATGGGTACATCAAACAGAGATGGAATTCCTGGACATCTCCTCATTGGGAGATGCTTATCGATGTGATGTCAAAATTGAACAAAAATTTAAGCAACAAAATAAGCGAGCTTTCAGGTGAAAATCTACTAGAACAGAAGCATGGAAAAGGTCACCCTAAATCACAGAACAAGGGACAAATCAAGGAAGGTCAACCGCAATACAAATGGTCCAAGCTGCAGGAAAAGAATGGTAACAGGAAGATGAAGGACACTAGAAAGTGGTCTGAGTTCCACAAAAGACACTGGCACAACACTGATGAATGTTGCTCGAAACAGTCATTGTTGGTGAAGCTTAAAGAAAAGGAGTCAGACCTTGATTCAGACTCTGATTCAAAATAGGGAAATAGGATCATCAATGCATAACCCAATGCTACCATCGCAACTGCAAATATATAACCAAACGAGTCAGAGGAGCTTGAGGAGGGGGGTGCCTCTTACATTCACAAAAGTGGGTGAATGAGGACCCCACTACATTTCATTGTTGACGGAGGGAGCTAGAAGAACCTAATCTCGATCGAGGTCATCAAGATATTAAAATCATTGACAATGCCACACCCCCAACCATACACCATTGGTTGGCTGAGCGAGGGACGAGACCTTCACGTCAGCCAACAATGTCACTTGTCTTACGACATCAAGCCCTTCAAAGATGAGGTATTGTGTGATGTTTCCCCACTTGAAGTCTATGATGTTATTTTAGGACAACCATATATGTGGAAATGTCACATTGTTTATGAGTCTCAACCTTGCGTAGTGCCATTATTACTCAAGGGGGTCAACTCTACAAGATACCAAAGGTAGTTATGATTACTGCGATTTCTTTGATCTTGACAAAACAATGCCACAAAGTAATATGTTGGAACACAAAGTTTTTTGTCTTCACGATTCAATTAGAAGGTGAACAAAAGGTCATTGTGACCACCACAACCTCTCCCCAAGACCTTTCTATACGGCAAAAGCAGGTCGACAAGATTGTACAGGAGAACAAAGATATTTTTTCAACTACGGGGGTGCCTTTGCAGTGCCAAGTCAAACATTCCATTGACTCAATGCCCGATGCTCCCTTACCCAATGGTCCAATCTATAGACGCTCCCTTCCAGAGAATGAGAGTCTTCCATATTTTCAACATAGCTATAATAGATCCCTTCATATCTCTATTGGCCAAAGTGCTTTTCACATGTGTTTGGGGTTCCAACCATTAGCTCTAATTGATATGCCTCTTCCTGCTACATCTTCACCGACAAAGTCCTCCCACACTAAGACTAAGGAAGATCATGTAACTATATTTTTTGAACGGATTCAACCCCTCCAATAACAGGTTCATGACATCCTTCAATAGGCTAATGCCAAGTACAAGCAGAACAACTAACTCAGAAAGGCAAGCAGCTCACCAAGGTTCATCTTCAACAAAAGTTTCCCCATCTCCAGAGGGAAATTGTCGCAATGGGGACCATTGTTTCCTAAGGGAAGAGGATTGATCCAGGTGGATCTCGGTGGCCATCCACCTTTTCCATTGAATCAATGTTTTTGAGGTTGTGGTTTTGATAAACCACAATATTCACCCTTTTGATGGGGAATGCAATGTAATGTCATCTCCATTTCTTAATTACAACCATCATTTAATGATTTCCTAGTGGTGTTATGTACATGCCTATAGTGTTAATGCATCAAATATCATCAGAACTATGCAGTTAAGCATGCTTGAGCTAGAGTAGTACTGGGATGGGTGACCTCCCGAGAAGTCTTAGTGTTTTACATCCCTATGGCATTTTGTAAACTTAGACCAATTTATCCCATGTGCATCATATGAATTATTCTCCTCTCACTCTCTCATATATAATCGAGGTGAAGGAGGTCCTTTGAGCATGCAACTGATATGGGCAGATCTCCACACACGGAAGGAACTTTATTTTGTTCGCCAAGTTGATCTGAAGCTGGCGACAAAGTGGTGAAAGTGGTGAATTTATGCTTTTATGAGTTTTATAATCTCATGCATTTTTATTAATGCTTTGTGAGATAAGTCTCATGCATTTATCATTTTATTTGATTTATGTTTTGTGAGATGTTCATGCATTTTATTATGCTTTAAATGAGCTTTTGAAAAAAAAGCTTGCATTTAATTATTTTTGTAAAATGATTAATACTTGTGAGGGAAATTAGACTCGAGTATTTTTCATTAAAATTGTAATTATGGAAATTGGTATTTATGTGAGAAACCACCTCACACGAATTTTCCAATTTTCTCATTGGTAGGTTGAGAGAATCAAGGGCATGGATAAAGAGTCTTGGGTGGTTTTGAGACTTTTCCCATTGTGTGCTTGAATATAGTTTGAGATCCTACTTTTATGGATCTTGTTTTTCCTCTTTTGTAATTAGATCCTATTATTGTGGATCTAGGAATCAATACTCGTTTTTAAGAGTGAGTGAGGAAAAACAATATAATGCCTTATGTGAGCCCTATGTAGGAGAGAGAGAGTAATGGAGAATTAATGAGTGGAGTTAGAGAGCCATAGTGCTACTACTTCTAAATAGTGAGAGACTTATTCATGTAAGGAAGTGTCCTTCTTGATGTATGGAGAGATATGAGTGTGACTAGTCTTCTTGAATCCTAGTTGAAGGAGAAGACATCTCTTATGTAATCACTTATGAGAAGGTCCCAACATCTTTTGAAGAAGGAATGAAAGTGATCAATATTCCAATTTAAGCGGGTCCAGAGACATAGCCCAGGAGTGGCGAACTCCGTTACCAACATCAGTTGTCTCTCTCTTGTCTTTTCATATGCTTATTCCATTTTGAGTTCATGTGTGTTATGTATTATTGTTTAAAAGCATGGTTAATAATGGACTCATATGCCCTTTAATCCGTATGCAAATAATTCTTCAGAAAACGATTCTTGATTGAAAACTTATGTAGAGTAAGTACTCACCCGTTTTCAGATCAAGTGGTATCAGAGTAGGCTGACTGCCTTGTAGGATGGGCAAAGGAGCGAAGCGAGCAGAAAGACTTAAAGCTGAGGAGGTTTTTGCAGGTTGCAAAAGAAGAGAAACAAGAGCTTCAAGAGAGATCTCAGCTTTATGGAGAAGTCCTCGACAGAATTATTGAAGAATTTCATCTCGAATTGCAAGCCAAGGATGATCTCTTGGCTAAGTTGCAACATGGTGGACGAATGGAGGACAAAGAGCGTTCTATCGTGGATGCACAAACTCAAAACGAGGTATATGATGTTTCTTCATGTTCAATTTTTTCTCAGTATGAAACTAATGTGGGCATGAAGCTCCTCACGAAGATGGGATACAGAGGAGGTGGACTTGGCATTCATGGCCAAGGAGTCACTCAACCATTAGAAGTGGTACAAATACCACGATTTGCAGGTTTGGGATATGGTCAAGAGGATATTGGGGAGTGCTCAAAGTCTGTTGAAGCAAGAGCCACTTCAAAAACCATTTCTACATCATTGGATTCCAAGAAAAGAATCAATCGAGCTTGTCCTCATTAGATCAAGGACAATTCAGGAAGGTATGAAAGTCATTCAAATTATTTTCTTGAATGTAAGAAAAATGATTTATGCATTACATCTTATAACCATGATGTAACCAAGCATCAAACCAAGAAAGTTTGGGTTAAGAAGACAAATGAGTCCACTAGAAGTGAGACAAATCAGAAACCACACCTTCCAAGTCATCCTCTCAAGAAGTTGAATGGAAAATGAAGAAATTATTGCAGCTATTGTAATCTAAGTGGTCATTGGGAGAAGAAGTGTTGGAAGCTTCACCCCAATCTCTGTCACACACCAACCAAGAAATCTATGGAAGCATCCACCAAGAAAGAGGTTGCACAAAGTATGATGGAACATGTGGTCAATGTTCTTGCACCACTGAAGAAACTTAGTTGCAGGAAGAGGGTACCTTTGATTGGTTGGCTAAGCAGTGGTTATAATTTCTGCAAAATTGAAATCTTTCTATGAGTTAACATGTTCTGCAGCTGAGAAGAAAAATTTTGACATCCACCAAGAGCGTGGAAGACCGCATAAAGGAGACACTACCGAAGTAAAGGTAAGATCCACTGCCATAGAAGGAGCAAACACCAGGGATAATGAAGAGAAGGAAGAGACTATGTAATTTGAACGACATTGATAGCTTCTCATTCTCCATGGATGGAAGTGGTTCTGCCTTTCATGGTGTCGATGAGCAGACGTCAGGCCGTCCAAAAATTAGAGATGATTTCAGAGGAAAAAAATTACCGAAGACTTGATGTAATTCCTTCTGTCTTCTATTATCAGTGAATTCACATACATGATCTCACATGTCAAAATCGTTCGCCTCACTTGGGATCGTGAGAAGAACACCGCCAACAACGAAATATATATCTGTAAGAGATCTGCAAGAGGCCGAACTGGTTGTTGAGCTTGGAGTGTTATCCATCTGATTGTTAATCTGTTTCACAANCATGTCAAAATCGTTCGCCTCACTTGGGATCGTGAGAAGAACACCGCCAACAACGAAATATATATCTGTAAGAGATCTGCAAGAGGCCGAACTGGTTGTTGAGCTTGGAGTGTTATCCATCTGATTGTTAATCTGTTTCACAAAGTTAAAGATGGATCGGGTGGGGGTCACTATGCATGGAATTCAACGATTTCTTTTTAAAAATCATTGCACCAGATTTCAAGTCAAAATCTGTAGTTTTGTAAGACGATTTTGTTGGTTCAATACAACTTATTCTCGGTGATTGCAATTATCATCGTTGCAGGTCATTTTTTTGGGGCAGACCAGGCCACTGCAGACCAGGCCACTATGCAGGTTCTATTGTTGAGACTGCCAAAGGAGCAATAGCGATGGTATTTGGCCTCGGCTGAAGTTATAAATCCGACCCACATCATAAGAGAAATGATTATGGCCCTCCCAGTTATCCATATCGTAAGCTGGGAAATGCTTGCTCTAGGCAGAAGATCTCAAACGAATAGAAGAGCAGACTTTTTCCTTCAAAGAAGAAGAGAAGGGATCGCCCTGGAATCCCCTAAATTACTCGGCAGACTACCAGATAGATAGCAAGAGATCTTCTATCATATTTTCTAGACCTTGACTCTATCGAGGATCTCCGAATATATTGATATTGGAAAACCGGAAGGTGAACCTCGATACCTACTTGCATTGTACATCGCTCTCGCTACAATGTCAATCGTCGGTGGTGTTTGTGGTATGAAAATATTTTGAATCCTCATATAATTCAAGTTGGAATTTTGTTGGCATGTTTGCAATAATCGTTGTCGGAGGACATTGGGAAAAATCTGTGCACGGATCATGGGGAAATCCCATCAGAATTTGAGATGCGCTTGAGATTTGGCAACGATTGGCCATCCAAAGAATTAGTCATCAAGACCATAACACAGATTGTGGCCTTTCGTATCTGTATCCTTCCTTTATGGATTGAAAAAAAACCTCGTTGTTGCATGGATCTTCGGCGAAAATGCTTGAGGTGTGCCAAAACTGGAATTTTATTCCTCAATTATGAAGCAGAGAATATTACTTCTACAAATGGTTTATCTCCAAACGAAACGTTGATTGGTCGCAACAAGAGTAGTTGTGGAGGTGATGCGAAGATCTTTGTCATCGACTAGCCGAGATCTCAAGTGAGAATTGAGCTTCGGAAAATATTTCCAATCTGACTGTTAGCTCGGAGGGTTGTTATCCATATTGAGTAGCCCTACCTGAATGCTCTAGCTGCAATGAGTCGAAATTTCAAGTGAGCAGCTCGACTTCTAGCGTTGGATTTCAAGCTTGAATGAAGTTTGCTCATCCTTTTTCAAGAGATCGAAGGAGAAAGACCCATGTGACAGTTTGTTGCAGATGATGCTTGATTGGATGGGACTAGCGCCATTCCCAGGATGGGGATTCCTGCACATGAGTAGTGATCTGAGGCTTTGCATGGCGTCTCCAGCCTGTTATTGCAGAATGAGAAATGAGGTTTTAGTTTGTGCAACCATTGGAGGTCCTGCACGACCAAGGAGCATGCCTTTACATCATGGCACTTGCATTTGGAAGTCGTTGTCCACTCAGACCAAAGCGTAGCTAACACCAGTAGTCTTGGGAGTAGTCATTCGGTCTGCGCAACAGTTATTGACTCGGCTAGTTACTGCAACATCTGATGAAGACTGCGAGGACCGATCTCAGACAAGCATATGCTACAACAAGAGTTGGATATCACTTTCGAGAATACTATGGGGCGGGAAAAGCGTCGGAGTTGTCACCCTCTGAGTTGGAATAGATCTATCCGCAGTTCATAGACATCGGGCCAATTGCTTGCTAGGATGGTGCAACTATCTCCATCATGCTCAATCTTACGGAGAAAATCAACCCTCAACTATGCTAAGCCATTGTAAATGGTTTAATTCATTTTTATATGCGCGGGTTTTAATCCCAAGCTTTGATAGGTTACCATGCCGAAGATTTTTTTGAGCCATGTAAATATTTTATGCACTTGTTTGGCATGAAAAATTGGCATGTACCTTGATGTAATTGCCATGTAAATGCCTTGTAATTTGATGTAAATGTGATTATGAAGCATTATAAAAAGACTTTTAAACACTCCTTAAGAGTCAAAGAGAGTTTAGAGTTAGAGGCGTTTGTTTTTAATCATTGATTGATTGAGGTGATTTTGCCTAGGCTTATTTTGGAATTCATTGTAAACTTGACCAATAAGTATGATTATAAACTCTTGGAAAGTAAGACACTCTAAATAATGGCCTAATATGTATCATCAACTATGAGTTGCAAATTTATGCAAATGTGGGCTTCAACATTTCATCTCCGAAGAACAGAGGCGAAGGAGACATGGGTGTGCATTTTTTTAGACGGTACTGTTTTCGCGGCCGGTTGTAAAGTGTTGGCTTGCATTTTATTCTGGAGTACATGGGTGAAGGAGTCTTGAAGGAATGTGTCTTTTGAAGACATTTTCATAGAGATAAAGTTGATACTTTTTTAGACCAAAATGTTCTTTTGTGGGGAGACATGATCTGGGTGGATCTCCACACATGGAAAGAACTTTACTTTGTTCACCAAGTTGATTTTAAGTTGGTGACAAATTGGTGAAAATGGTAATTTATGCTTTTATGAGTTTTATAATCTCATGCATTTTATTAATGCTTTGTGAGATAAGTCTCATGCATTTATCATTTTATTTTATTTATGCTTTGTGAGATGTCATGCATTTTATTATGCTTTAAATGAGCTTTTGAAAAACTCATGCATTTAATTCTTTGTAAAAATGATTTAATAATTGGCGAGGGGAAATTAGACTCGCTTATTTTCCATTAAAATTGTAATTATGGAAATTGGTTTTATGTGAGAAACCAACTCACCAGTTTTCAAATTTTCTCCTTTGGTAGGTTAGGATAATCAAGGGCATGGTTGAAAAGTCTTGGGTGGTTTTGGGATTTTTTCCCATTATGTGCTTGAAGATAGTTTGAATCCTACATTTATGGATCTTTTCTTTCCTCTTTTGTAATTAGATCCTATTAGTGTGGATCTAGGAATTAATGCTTTTTTTTGCAAGAGTGAGTGAGGAAAAAACTATATAATGCCTTATGTGAGCTCTATGTAAGGGGGGAGAGTAATGAAGAATGAATGGAGTTAGAGAGCCATAGTGTTACTACTTCTAAGTATTGAGAGACTTATTCATGTAAGGAAGTATCCTTCTTGATGTATGGAGAGATATGATTGTGAGTAGTCTTCTTGAATCCTCATTGAAGGAGGAGGCATCTCTTATGTAATCACTTATGGGAAGGTCCCAACATCTTTTGAAGAAGGAATGAAAGTGATCGTTATTCCAATTGAAGCGGATTAGGAAGTAGCCCAGGAGGGGCAAACTCCGTTACCAACATCAATTGTCTCTCTCTTGTCTTTTCATATGCTTATTCCATTTCGATTTCATGTGTGTTATGTATTATTGTTTAAAAACATGTTTAATAATGGACTCATATGCCCTTTAATCCATATGCAACTAATTCATCAGAAAACAATTCTCGATTGAAAAGAATTTATTGTAGAGTAAGTACCATACATTTTCATTATCAACAATGGAGTGATGTAATGCTTATTGAAAATAAGCATAGCCATCAACTCTTTTTCTTTAGAGATAAGTTACCACCATTCTAACTAGTTTATATTTCTACGTATTACATTCATTATAGAAGTTAGTTCTGCTCATTTTATGTTCTCTACGCTATAGTTTTGTTTGTATCTCATTCCATTCTCAACATAATATGGATCAACTTGTTTGGTGTTACATTCATTAAAAGCATATATGGTTTTATTCTTAGCCATGTGATAAGATGGTCCAAAATCAATAAACCACCCATTAAAAGAAGTAGATGTTGAATCGAAGGAAAAACTAAAAGCAAAAATAGCATGTCCATGAAAAGAATAAGGTGAATTGATGTTGTGCTTATTCCTTGTTGGTTCTAAGGCTTCCATATTCTTGAAACATTTAGGCTCTAGATTACCATCTCACCCATAAAAATTACAATGTCTCTCAGTCTTCTTGCCTTTCGATTTAATTCCTTTATTGCGATTTGGAGTAGGAGCTAGCTAAGAAGATTTGGCACCCTTGTTTTGTTTATTGTTGCAAAGAGTCTCTTCTTCTGATGCTTGGCTTTGTCCTTCTATTGGGCCACTAAGAATTTGTCAGTTGTACATGTAGTGTCGATCAATTCAAGATGTAATGGCTCATCTTACTCTCTAATCAAAGAATCACAAAAAAGATTCAAGAGAGGGAATTTTGTAAGTAGCCCCTTGACTAACAAAGAGCTTCTTTAGTCTGAGTGAAAGGTAGATATAAAAATAGAATAGGCAATGCCAAATTTAGCAATAATAGCATATATAATTTGGTCATCTATCTTGATTATGTTACATTATGCAAGTAAAAGTCTAAGTGTTTTGAACTAAAATAGAAAATCTTCAAGGAAAGAGTAATGATTGTGATTTAAAGCAATCAATTGGTTTCCGAGCTAGTGGACTCAAATCTCATTGTGTTTTTCAAACATGGTTTCCATCTTTTTCCATACTGCATTTGGGGTCTTGATTCCTTCAAGATGAAGCGAAGATCATTGAATATGGACATTCCAATTAATCCACATTATCCAAATTTTACTATCTCTTGGATTTCTTTAATACATTAAGAGGGACAATTTTTATTTTAGTAGCTTCTCGGTCAAATCCCCTGCTTAAATCATCCATATAGGATTTCCAAGAGAAGTAATTAGTACTAGTTAGTAGCATATTACTTGTATATTATAATAATATGGAGGTGTAAGATGGTTTTAAAGGTGAAAATTGATTTCTAGATGGAAGCTCTAAAAGAAGTTTAAAAAAATAACATTAAAACATAAGTTGGGTCTCAAAGTTATGCCCTTTTTAAGAAAGACATGAAAAGTAGCTTAGCGGTGCCAATGTAATGGTGGAGGTTGATCAACTTATCGCAGATGGGTGCACAATGAGGTTGTTAAGTTGTAAAGAAAACAAAATTGCTCTCATTTTCATAGACATCGAGCCAATTTCTTGCTAGGATGGTGCAACTATCTCCATCATGCTCAATCTTATGGAGAAGATCAACCCTCAACTATGGTAAGCCATTGTAAATGTTTAATTCATTTTATATGGGTGGGTTTGATCCCGATGGAGTTACCATGCGAAGATGTTTTTAGCATCATGTAAATGGTATGCGATGTTTGGCATGAAAATTGGCATGTACCTTGATGTAATTGCCATGTAAAGGCCTTGTAATTTGATGTAAATGTGATTATGAAGCATTGTAAAAAGGGTTTTTAGACACTCCTTAAGAGTCAAAGAGAGTCAAAGTTTGGAACTAGCGCCTTGATTAGCTTCATTACAATCATTGATTGAATGAGGCGATTTGCCTAGGCCTATTTTGGAATTCATTGTAAACTTGACCAATGAGTATGATTATAAACTCTTGGAAAGTAAGTAAAAGACACTCTAAATATTATAATATGTATCATCAGATATGAGTTGGCTCCAATACAAATGTGGAGAAACCCCGACATTTTGACTCTACGAAGAAACGAGGAAGCGGGGTGTGCATTTTTCCAAACATTTTCTTTTCAATAGTTGCAAGTGTTGGCTTTACATTCTGATTCCGAAGTACGTGGTTGAAGGAGTCTTGAAGGAATGTACCTTTTTGACATTTTCATAGAGATAAAGTTGATACTTTTGGAGATCAAAAGTTTCTTTTGTGGGAGGAGGCATGATCTAGGCAGATCTCCACATATGGAAGGAACTTTACTTTGTTCAGCAAGTTGATTTGAAGTTGGTGACAAAGTGGTGAAAGTGGTGAATTTATGCTTTTATGAGTTTTATAATATCACACATTTTATTAATGCTTTGTGAGAATAGTCTCATCTAGAACATGTTTTCATTTGATTTATGGCTTTGTGAGATAAGTCTCATGCATTTATCATTTTATTTGATTTATGCTTTGTGAGATGCTCATGCATTTTATTATGCTTTAAATGAGCTTTTGAAAAACTCATGCATTTAATTCTTTTTGTAAAATGATTAATACTTGTGAGAGAAATTAGACTCGCGTATTTTTCATTACAATTGTAATTATGGAAATTGGTTTTTATATGAGAAACCACCTCACACCAATTTTCCAATTTTCTCACTAGTAGGTTGAGATAATCAAGGGCATGGATAAAGAGTCTTGGGTGGTTTTGAGACTTTTCCCATTATGTGCTTGAAGACAGTTTGAGATCCTACATTTATGGATCTTGTTTCTACTCTTTTGTAATTAGATCCTATTATTGTGGATCTAGGAATTAATGCTCTTTTTTAAGAGTGAGTGAGGAAAAACTAAATAATGCCTTATGTGAGCCCTATGTAGGAGAGGGAGAGTATTGGAGAATTAATGAATGGAGTTAGAGAGCCACAGTGCTACTACTCCTAAGTATTGAGAGACTTATTCATGTAAGGAAGTGTCCTTCTTGATGTATGGAGAGATATGAGTGTGAGTAGTCTTCTTGAATCCTCATTGAAGGAGAAGACATCTCTTATGTAATCACTTATGAGAAGGTCCTAACATATTTTGAAGAAGGAATGAAAGTGATATGTATTCCAATTGAAGCGGGTCCGGAAACGTAGCCCAGGAGGGGCGAACTCTGTTATCAACATCAATTGTCTCTCTCTTGTCTTTTCATATGCTTATTCCATTTTGATTTCATGTGTGTTATGTATTATTGTTTAAAATCATGGTTAATAATGGACTCATATGCCCTTTAATCCTTATGCAAATAATTCGTCAAAAAATGATTCTCGATTGAAAACTTGTGTAGAGTAAGTACTCGTCCGTTTTCATATCAGCAATGGAGTGTGATGTAATGCTTATTGAAAATAAGCATAGCCCACATCTCTTTCTCTTTAGAGATAAGTTACCACCATTCTAACTAGTTTGTGTTCTACAATATTCTGTTATTCATTAATAGAAGTTGGATTTCACTGTATTTCTATGTTCTTTGCTATAGTTTTGTTTGTATCTCATTTCATTCTCAACATAATCTGGATCAACTCATTTGGTGTTACATTCATTAAAAGCATAAAATATGGTTTTATTCTTATCCATGTGATAAGATGGTCCAAAATCAATAAGCCACCCATTAAAAGAAGAAGTAGATGTTGAATCGAAGGAAAAACTAGAAGCAAAAATCGCATGTCCATGAAAAGAAGAAGAATCAAGATTGATGTTGTGCTTATTCCTTGTTGGTTCTAAGGCTTCCATATTCTTGAAACATTTAGGCTCTAGATTACCATCTCACCCATAAAAATTACAATGTCTCTCAGTCTTCTTGCCTTTCGATTTAATTCCTTTATTGTCATTGGGAGTAGGAGCTAGCTAAGAAGATTTGGGACCCTTGTTTTGTTTATTGTTGCAAAGAGTCTCTTCTTCTGATGCTTCGCTTTGTCCTTCTATTGGGCCACTAAGAATTTGTCAGTTGTACATGTAGTGTCGATCAATTCAAGATGTAATCACTCATCTTACTCTCTAATCAAAGAATCACAAAAAGATTCAAACGAGGGTATTTTCTATGTAGCCCCTTGACTAACAAGAGCTTCTTTGGTGGAGTGAAAGGTAGATATAAAAATAGAATAGGCAATGCCAAATTTAGCAATAATAGCATATATAATTTGGTCATCTATCTTGATTATCTTACATTCTGCAAGTAAAATTATAAGTGTTTTGAACTAAAATAGAAAATATTCAAGGAAAGAGCAATGATTGTGATTTAAAGCAATCAATTGGTTTCCGAGCTAATGGACTCAAATCTCATTGTGTTTTTCAAACATGGTTTCCATATTTTTCCATACTACATTTGGGGTCTTGATTCCTTCAAGATGAAACTGAAGATCATTGGATATGGACATTCAGATTAATCCATGTTATCCATAATTTTTACTATCTCATTTTGCTTTATTTAATGCATTAAGAGGGACAATTTATATTTCCAAGGTAACTCGGTCAAATCCCCTGCTTAAATCATCCATATAGGATTTCCAAGAGAAGTAATTTGAACCAGTAAGTAGCATATTACTTGGAGTAGCCATATTATAATATAGAGGTAAGATGGTTTTAAAGGTAGAAATTTGATTTTCTAGATGGAAAGCTCTAAAAAATAAGTAGTTTAAAAAAAATAGCATTAAAAACATAAGTTGGATCCCAAAGTTATGCCCTTTTTAAGAAAGACATGAAAAGTAACCATGGTGCCATGTGACAGGTGGAGGTTGATCAACGTCATGATGGGTGCACAATGAGATTGTTAAGTTGTAAAGAAAAAAGAATGATCTCATTCTCTAACTTTGTTTATAAGATCACTTTTACAAATAAGTTACTTTTATAATGTAAGTGATTCACTTTTATAAAATAGGTGAGAATCACTTTTACAATGAAGTTACTTTAGAACTTAAATTTGCTTGCAAATAATAACTTAGAAAAAGATCATTAAAGTTACTTTATGAGTGATTCACTTTTGAACTTGAGACCTCTAATTCAATAAAGTAACTTCCAATTAAGTGAGCTATTACAAAAGATATAACAAATGTTAGGAGTAAGGGGACTTTTTTTTTAACTCTTTGTTTCAAAGTGCATGCTTACCCCCAAAACCTATGTTTTTACTTGCAAAAAGATTGCACACGATTGCACACAAAAAAAACAAGCAAATTTATAAAAGAAACATTTTAAACTTTATAAGCTTGGGGTTAAATCTAAATTAGTCTACCTGAAAAATGCAACTTTTTTTCTTTGTTTCTAATTTGTTGAGATCGAAAAAGGTGCAAGGCAAAGAGCATGCATAGAAAATAAAACACGTTTTGCTCTATTTCTGATTTGTCGAGATTGCACAAGTCATAAGACAAAAATCATACTTATATCGGAAATGGAGCAAAATGAGAATAAAAGATAGTAAAATCAAAATGAACTATTAGATCAGAATGAAATGTATATTTTTTTAGATCGAAATGAATATTAAAACAAAATGAAAGAGATTTAAAAAAAAATGAAATGAAACTATATATCTCTGGATTTGATATAAATGATTGTATCATTGGCAAGCAAAAACCTTTTCAGGTGAAATGAAAATGGTTTCCAGCTTAAAACAATACTCTAGACACATTGGAGTGGTTATCTTGATGTGGAAAGGCTAAAAAACAATAGAATCTAGAAGTGTTTTGATGCATGTAGTGACATAGGTTTAATATCCTAATCAACAATGGGAGTAGGTCTTCATAAGCACTCTAATACCATGCTCAATAAACAAGGTATATCCACACAAGTTGAACACCTTAAAGACAATTGCTCACACAAACATATAAAAGATAGGTACATCGGTGTATTACATGGTTAAAACCCTCTAAGAGAGAAATTGTTTGTGACCCTCGCAAACACGACCATTGAGGAAATATATTAATGCATAAGGAAAATATTTGACATATGAGTTTCTCAATCAATCATCAACAAATGACCATCCATGCTCTTTAAATGAACAACATGGACCAATCAGATGTTAATTTGTGGATCAATAGTCGTTAGTATTAAGGAGAATATGAAGCATCGTATCTCTTTATGTCTAGAGTGTAATTGTGACCGTTATATTAGATAATTACAAATGCACACTTAAGAAACACACTTTACCTAAAGACACATTAGACCAAGCTGACCTTAACTAACTCCTAAGTGTATAAATATCTTAACAAAATTCATGGGTGAATTAGGGTGATAACAACAGATCAATTGAAATTATTATTCATTTAGAAGAGCACAAACATCACTCTACAATCTTGTGGATTTACTTGGATCAAAGTTAGAGGAGTGTTTTCATTTTTGCGTGCTAAATTCCCACCCCTCATACTCATCTCATGATTTGGTTATTGTGGTGACTCATGTCATATGGATCCTAACCCATACATCAATGGTTTTCTACAATGGCTGATATTATTAAAATGGAATATTTTGATGCCATGACTAGCAACCCATGGTGTGAGGTTCATGCATCCCTTGATCAGCCTCAAATTTGATATCATCGCTACGATTTGGATTGTTCTTTAACTAAATATGTTATCATAATTTTCCTGGGAATACAACATGGGAAACCCTTGAGTACTTCCCCACATTTTGTGGATGGTAAATGGGTAAAACCGTTCAGCCTAATTATGGGACTAACCCAGTGGGGACATCAATTGAAACCCTAAATAGGCTCCTAGCCAACAATTCGACCCTGGAACCTCATTTGAGCAAACAACGACACTCATCCACTTGATCTAACCCACCGAGCTAAATAGGTTATCATATGTTAGGGTAAGCACATAATTAATTTGGGTGAATCATGTTAAATGGTGATTTTAAACACCGTCTCTAGTTTGTCGTAGTCTTCTAGTTTCACTTGCTTTCCTTGTGTGAATAGTTCCAATGTTGTAAAGTATGTTATTACTCATCACTCTTTTATTCACAACCTTTTGGATTCTATGGTTTCCTCTCTACCCCTCACCCCCTATCTCGTTCTCCCTTCCTGATCACACTTATCTCCTCCACACTCAAACCTCCTTGCACACTTCCACATATGTCCTCTCCCAACCATTCACTACCCCCTCCCATCACAAACCCTATTGATGAATTTTCTAGCTTCTCCCAATCAGCATTGAAAACATATCCTTGTATTTTGTGTTCATGTCCAACCAATTCCTCTCACGGAAT
>SNQJ01S0135814.1:22166-34886 GCA_010110895.2 Picea sitchensis
GATGTGTTGGGTTTATCTGTTGAAAGAGAAATCTCAGGTTTTTGCAACTTTCAAGAATTTTCATTTATGGATTACAAATGAAACTCAACTTAATATTGGCACTCTACGATCAGATAATGGTGGTGAATACACCTCTAATGAATTTGAAAAGTACTTACAAAATAATGGGATTAAATATCAGACCACCGTCCCTTATACTCCACAACAGAACGGTGTAGCAGAGCGCATGAACAGAACTTTGCTTAATATGGTAAGGTCAATGATGTTTTTTCAAAATGTCAGGTTGATGTTTTGGGGAGAAGCAGTACTTTGTGTCATTTATATTCGCAATCGTTGTCCTTCGACTGCCATCAATAATAAGTCCCCTTATGAATTATGGTATAATCGTCTTCCTGTTGTTCAACATTTCAGAGTTTTTGGTTCTCCATGTTATGCGTTAATTCCTAAACAACAACACGATAAATTGGGTGCAAGAATTTGCAAATGTCTTTTCTTGGGGTATTCTAATACCTTCAGAGCTTATCGATTGTATGATGAGGAAAACAAGAATTTGGTATTTCAAGAGATGTTGTTTTTCTTGAATTTGCTAAAGATGCTTCTACTATTGATAGGCAACTCAATCATTTGGATAGATTATCTTCCAAGAAGTTTTATTATGAATAAGATAATGATCTCCCACATCCTGAAGGGGGGATTCATATTCTAGACCAGTCTGTGGATTTTCCTTCAACAACACCAGAGAATGAGACCACATCAAAGAATGAAGAAAAATTAATTGATAGCAATGTTTTTGATGATAATAATGTTTATGTAGAAGAACAATTGGTTGATAATAATGTTCCTACTAAGGAAAAATTGGAGGATAATAATGGTCATGAAGAACCTATTTCAAACACTCTTGAAACTGAGCAAACATTGCAGCAATCAGTACGTAGATCAACACGAACCAAGACAATGCCAAAAAGGTTTGGTGAATTTGAGTTAAACTTTTCTACTGTTAATGAACCTACTACTTTTGAAGAAGCCACTAGTTGTAATGAATGGAAAGATGCAATGCAAAAAGAGTATGATGCTCTTATTAAAAATGGCAATTGGAGGTTGGTGGATCCTCCTATTGGCATCAAACCAATTGGTAGTATGTGGATTTATAAAAGTAAATATAAAGTTGATGGTTCTCTTGATAAGCACAAAGAAAGACTTGTAGAAAAGGGGTATGCACAAAAAGAAGGTATTGATTATACATAAACATTTGCTCCTACAGCGAAATGGGGCACTATTAGAACCTTATTTTCTCTTGCATCTCAAAAAGGATGGAAAATACATCACATGGATGTAAAAAATGCCTTCTTAAATGGAGATTTAAAAGAAGATGTTTATATGTTGCAGCCAGAGGGTTTTTTTGTTAAAGGAAAAGAACATAAAGTATGCAAATTGATAAAATCATTGTATGTTTTAAAACAAGCACCTCGTGCTTGGTATGAAAAGTTAACTGAACATCTTCTCAAGTTGAATTATAAGCATTTCAATCTAGATGATGCAACTTTATTTGTTAAGAAAGTTGGAAGATCGGTTGTATATCTAGTTGTCTGTGTAGATGATTTGCTTATCACAGGAAATAATGATGATTATATAGCATCTATTAAAAATGAGTTGTAGAAGGTCTTTGATATGACAGATTTGGGATTACTACATTATTATCTAGGGATCGAAGTAGATAAAAAACCGAAGCACATTTTTATTTCTCAGAAGAAATATATTGGAGAAATATTGAGCAAATTTGATATGAAGGATTGTAATCCTGTTTCTACTCCAATGGAGCAGAATTTAAAGCTTACCTCAAATGAAGGTAGTGCATTTGAAGATCCAACAAAGTACAGACAGCTTGTTGGAAGTTTAATTTATCTTACTACTACTCGTCCTGACATAACTTTTGTTGTAGGAGTACTTTCCAGGTTTATGCATCAGCCCCGTGAAGGTCATTGGACAGCAGCAAAATGAGTGCTCAAATATTTTAAAGGCACTCAATCATATGGCATCAAATATTCTAAAGTTTCAGACTTCCATCTCATTGGTTATTCAGATTCTAACTTTGACGGAGATAAAGAGCATGGGGTGTCTACTTCAGGTTATTTGATGAATCTTGGATCAACAGTCATCACTTGGAGATCACGAAAGCAATCAGTTCCTGCTGATTCTACAACTGAAGCCAAATACGTTACAGCAGCTCAAGCCACAAAAGAAATCATTTGGCTTCGGAAAATTCTTGAAGACTTGCAGGAGAAACTAATGACTTCAACGCCTCTCTTTGTTGACAATACTTTTGCAATACAATTGGCCAAAAATCCTAAATTCCATGAACGAACCAAACATATCAACACCAAATATCATTTGATTCGACATCATGTTGAGGCCAAAACCATTCATCTCAATCATTGTTCCACTTCAGAGCAAATTGCGGACATCTTTACTAAAGCTTTGGGTCCAGAGAGATTTGAAAAATTTAGAATGATGCTTGGGATGACAAATGTCCTTCGAATTAAGGGGGGAATGTTAACTAATCCGTTACTGTTAACTAATCTGGAGGTTCAACTAACCACTGTTCGCAACTGTCTGTCCGCCTCTACCTATAAATAATGTATCCGCATCCATTTTTGAAAAAAGAGATTGATTTGTGTTTTCTGTTCTGGCAGTTGTGAAGTTTTGTTATCTGGTCTGTGTACAAAAAAATCATAAAAAGAAGGTAAACATACTATTTGGATAGGTGGTGTGTCAGATTTTACTATATTGATGGGGTTTGACTTTGTTTGGAAGAAGATTATATGTTAATTAAAGATTGAAACCACTATATACTCCATTTCTTCATTTGATTAGTGGACAACAACTATTTTGGACAAGAAGTACTGTAGTCTGTTGGAGTACGTCAAGCACTGTAATTCGCATTGAGTAGCTTTAAAAAAAAAAATGAAAATTTGAACTAAGCTGCTAGCTTTTAAAAAAACCTGAATATTTGAATTAACAGTGATATAAGTGGCTAAATTTGGATGATACTTTTACACGTAGATTTCGAGTGCTTCGATTATATATAGATAGGATTCTTACATATTGTCAAACCCGATAACAGAATATCGGTTTACTTTATTAGCGCGAGAGACATGAATCCAAATACATCCGATTATCAATGGTCATCACAATAATAAATGATAATAAAATAGTCTGAATGCACTCACGAAGAGTGAGGAAGGTGCTCACTCAATGAAGTGAGTAGGTATCTATGTATGCCTATATGGAGGCCATGGCGAGCAAAAGAGATCCTCCAAGGAGGAGGACACCGCCAATACGGTATGGAGGGGAGGCTGTGCTTGCATTTGACCCATTGCTACTGGGGGGACTCGGCCCGTCTGTCGACGAAGGTGCTGGGGATGATGGGGCAGGCGATCGAACAGTTGGTGTGCTGGGAGTGGCGGATGATGGGGACGGCGATGGGACAGTTGGTGTGCTGGGAGTGGTGGGAGTGGCAGATGATGGAGATGGGGCGGGCGAGGACGACGGCACGGTTCCGTTGCTCTTTGAAGTTGAGGCCCCGCCAACGGTGATAGTGAGCTTCATGCCCGCAGAGCAGTGACCTGTGATTCCGCAGATGTAATACTTGGTGCCCGTGCTGTCCAACGTAATGGTGTCGTTTCCACTGGTGTGTGTTGCCAACGGATTAGTAATGAGGCACGAATCGTACGCCGCCTTGTTAACCACCAGCGTATTGTGCGTGCCCGGCGTGTATTTGAATGCTGCATTACATTCATTCATCACTCTTATCAATACCTTCAATTGCAATTGCAATTGCATCATCAAATACTTATATTAGGTCTTGCTAGAATTTGTGTTTTACCTAGTTTGTCGCGCACGGCAAATGTTTTGCCAGAAGCCCAGGTAGAATAGTTGACGCCCAGATTCCACTGTGCGCTGTCACCGACGGTGTAGTCAGTAGCCAAACAATGAAATGGCAAAACCATCATCGCCATTGCCACTACAACTGCAATCCACAGTCTCTGCTGCTCCATATCTTCCGCTAAAATCACTGCCAATATACGCCGTCCGAACAAACAAATTAACACGCCATACATGAAATCCAAGAAGATATATCAGAAGGTCACTGCGTTTTACCATTAAAACTAACAGAATATACAACAATACAGACGGGCATAATTAAACAACAGTCCATGCCAATATCATGGAAGAATGATGAAAGACCATACGATATAATGGGAATTGTCGAAGCGATTTTGATGGTGTAACTTGTGCAGGTTCCCAGATAGCTCTTTGGACGAAGTGAACGAAAAATTCGTGCTTGAATTTATTGAATGGGAAGATTGGAAATATAAGACTCCGTGAACAAAAAGATTGGATATATAGGCTTCCAGAGGCGGTTCGTAGCAGGCATGAAATTGTTCGAGACCCCATCCATGTCAATAGTCAAAAGTTGGCATTTTAATATTATAGATATCACAGAGCCGATCAACAGAATACCTAGGGCAGGCCTAGGAGGTCCCATGTGGCTCCTGATCTCCGTGTGGAAAGCTCCAATTCCTGACCACCAAATTAGGTTGAAACTTGAAAGGAATCCACCAAAACGCGTATACCACTTTTAATACTTTCGTTTGAATACGTCTTTGTGTGGCCATTCATTTAACGGAATAGTTTATGAAGCTTGCTTTGTATCTCCATCGTGTTGTATATGTGGTGCAATCGTCAGAATAGTTTATTAAGGATTTTTTATGTTCGTCCAGACGCTATCTATCTTATAATATTACAAGGACGATGTCAATGAAAGGCAAATATCCATGTGTCGTCTTTTACAAATGGGCTACGGGCTACTCTAGTGGCTGGGCTGGTCAACAAGGTTTTCCCTTCCCAGTTTTTTCGCTCAACAAAGAATTATACGTCCATTTTGGACCTCAGCTTTCCCTATAAATTAGAATTTTTAAAAGTTATGTGGAGATTGTTTCCAAATGGTCATTTCCCCATCATTTTTATTAATATTTTAATGAATATTTCTAGAAGATCAATGCATTTTTATGAATATTTCTATGTTTTTATTAGTATTTTAGTGAATAATTTTATAAGTTTAATGCATGTAAATTATGGTTAATTACGTGGCGTACACTTATTGACAATGGGCACAATTAATGATCTTTTAATCTTATTTAACCTTAAACCCTAATCTGATGGCTATGCATTGAAGATGCTGGCATATTATCAATGGGTCAGATTTATTGTTCATAACTTTCTTGCATTTATCAAGACATCCATTAACATGTTTACTTTTTAACATTTACCTAATCACATTAAAAAATTACTGTAAGGATATGTAATTGCCACGTTTAAATGATTAAGTAGAATTAAACTGTGCAGCGAAATGTTTCATATTACCACATTACGAATTACCAACGTTTTATGACACTCATTCTTCGCTGATACCTTTGGGCGTTGCGAGTTAGCGGCTCTGCTAGTTATGTTAGGTGAAGATAGAAACATACCAAGATCGACATTTATAGTAAATTATTAGATGTAGTATAAATTTTATTATAATTATTATAATGGTTGATATTGATTTTATTATTATTTTAAATATTAAAAATTAATTTTATTATTATTTTAAATCTTATTATTATTATATTATGTATTAATATATATAGGTATACATCTATATTGTAATAATATTACCATATTATAAAAAAACTATAACTTAAAAATTATTTAGAGGGACTATCATGCAACAAGACTACCATGGAATTTGAAGAATCTTCTATGGAATAGAGAGAAATAGTCGTGCAAGTCATCAAGATAACCAAGAATGAATTTTTTGAAAATCCAATGGTTAATAGTGATTGGTGAGTGGAGTTATAGGTCGGTTAAGGATCTTACATGTCATCAAAGGTTATAAATCAATAAGAAATCAAATTATGAAGTAAGTAAACTCAATGTGGAGTCGTGAATTTATATTTGAGATTTTGTTGCATTTGGGAGTTTTAACTAGGATATAGACAACAAAAATAGATAATGGTCTCTAACACTTGTTGTATTTGTGAGAAAAAACCCTTTGATTTAACTAGGAAGCAAGTGGTCTTTAACATTTTCCTTGGAATGAATTATTTCCTTTCTTAAAAGCTTTCTCTAATGATGGTGAATGAAGAAATATTGGTTCCTTGAGGAGAGAACACAAGAAAGTATGAGGGCAATGAATGCTAGAGATTAGAGAGTAGGATGATTGATCTCCAAGCTCATTCCTCTAGCATAACCTTGCAATTTTTCCCTTCTTTAAATGCTACCCCATGGATTTCATTTATAGATAAATTATTAGGTCTAATGAAGAATTAGTTCCAATATGAATGCTTCCCATTCAAATGATATCTCTAATGCATGATAAAGACCCTTGGTTGGACAAAGTACACAACATTGATAATATGAGAGATTGAATTCACCTTTTACACCAGCCTAGATCCACCCAAGCCAAGCTTACTAGTCATTAATACATCGAAGAAATCACTTTCACATGATTTAACATACATGCGTGGATATCAAAGGATATCTCACACAAGTCTCATGGGTGACAGAAAAGGATGACTATACGAGTGAATAAAAACCTAACTTCTAAGGTTAGCTTCCCTAATCAAGGTGTGTTAAAGTTATATGACCCCAAGGGGAGACTATATGGTGATAAATGTATATGATATGATTCCAGAGAAGCATATATGGGGTTAAATGCATATGTAATGGTGTACATGTATATGTAATAGTGATTGGCCTAATAAAGGGGTCATATATATATATATGGGTGAATTCATGAAGGTGGGTATCACTTTCATGAGAATCGGGTCTCCAAAATTTGAAAAGACATTTTTTTCTGTCAAAACTCCTATTTTTTCCGTCGAAACATGTTTCGACCAAACTTTTGAACGTCAAATCGAATGGTACCGTGATGACGCCCTTGATTTCAATGTAAAGTTTTAGTCGAACGAATATTTTTCATCCGGTAACATCTTTTTGGCTAAAATATATTTCGACCGAAATAATCTTTCAGCCGAAAGCACTTTTCAGCTAAAAGAATCTTTCAACCAAGAAATAGTTTATATATTACTCGCACATCGCGCCTATTATAGTTTTTGCGAATTGTTAGTTAGTTCATACAGTTTGGTGTTGGTGATATTGTTTGTTGTTTGGCGTTGCAATTCGTTGCGGCAGGCGGGTGGATGTTGGAGCAATAGGTGGGTGGACGTTGGAGTTGTGGTTGTTTGGTCCAGGTACATTTAGATTAGGAAATTTTAATTTCTAGTTAAAAATTAGAATTTAGAATTTATTTTTAGATTGTTGACTCGGCCTTATTCGACCCTGTACATGTATAGTGATAGGCCTGAATTCGGGCCTATACTTGTACATGGACAAGGCCAAATATGGCCCTGTCCCTGTATAGGGAAAAACCCGAATTCAGGCCTGTCAATGTACATGGACAGGGCCATATTCGGCCCTGTCCATGTAGTACCTCAAGAAACATGATAAGTAGATCTAGAACCAACAACAAAGGCCTAGTTCCATAGGAAATCCATACAACCGCTAAGAAAAAAGACAAAAAACTAAGTTCTTAAACCTCTAAACCATCTTACCTTACAAGGGCTACTAACTTAACCAATGTAGGGTAGAGTAGGGGAAGATATGACACTAGCATACATGTGTCATATGAGTTGCAGAAAGTAGACAGAGGCCTGGAGAGACTTTCAACTTTAGGGTAGGACACAAATTGGCTATTCTAACTGTAAAATGTGATACCAAGGGCTAAACATGACTGTTATAAGACCACCACTACCCTGAATAGTGCCCAAACTAAACAAAATTAGACTCTGACAACAACTGGAAAGAAACATAACCATAAAGGACTTAGTACATATCACAATACTAACAGACCTAACAAAAAGATTGAAACACAAAAATATGTCTATAGTAGTTGCTGCAATAGGAGAAAAATAAGTACAACTTTTACAAAAACTCCACTTCTCTGCTAATAGTATTGCTAATTTAATTTTTTAGGAAATTTAAATTTTTAGTTAAAAAATAGAATTTAGAATTTTTGTTTAGAATGTTGACATGGCCTTATTCATCCTTGTACATAGGCAGGGTCGAATATGGACCTTTCCCTTAACTTAGTAAAGGCTATGTGTTACACTATGACCATTACAGAATTTAGAATTTAAATTATGTTTAAATTTTAAATTTTTAGTTAAAAATTACAATCATGAAAACAATAGGGATAAAGTAGGTGTAAAGAACCATGAATCAAACCTGTTGTAATAATACTAGCTAACTGTATAGGGTTTAACATGATGAATTAATGAACTAATATGATATGAGACCACAACAAGCCCTGTGAACAAACTAAATTACACTGCATTCTTTGCTTAGATGTAATTCCATCATATTCGGTACATAATGACATTGATGTTCATCTCTTATTGATTAGGGTGCTACTCCTAGTATAGGATATGGATAAGACCTATACTGGTTTTGCTCATATGTTACATATATGCATTTCTTATACCTTTTCATATTTATGGTATTGGTTCTAACTTAGTACTAATACAAATACAACAAAAACCTTTACATTCAACTTATGATACTCTACTTTATGCGTCTATGATCTCAACATAATATAGGTTTATGACTCATACAAGAAGAATTTCTCATGTTCTATGGTGTGTAACAAGGATAAGTATAAGCATAATATAGATAGTATTGAATCCATAGTAATAACTAAGAGTAATACATAGCTAAACTGATGTGTGTTTGATATGTTGTTATCCTTATTTGAGCTTATTGTATCTTCATATTAAGCTTACATGAGCTATGAACATAATCATAATCCAGTAATGTTTGAATATGATAAATACCATCGTATAAGAAACTTCATAGATAATGAATCAATGTTGTATTGAGAATCATTGCCTTTGTTTCAACATAACATATCTTTGTTTGATCTGTAATCAAGCACTATATACTATCTAGAAGAAAACCATAATCACAAGCTATGGCCTATTCCATCCATTCATGTTATCTTATCATATAATCTTCAAGCTTGGTTAACTCTATACCATTGTAATCCACTATTCATTTGACTACTGATATGATAGATTCATTGTTTCCAATTTTATGTACTATTGATTAGGATGAATTTGGGCTTGTCCCTGTACATGGATTGGCCGTATTCGGGCCTATCCATGTACAAGGACATGCCTGAATTCAGGTCTGTCACTCTACATGGACAAGGTCATATTCGGTCATGTCCATGTACAAGGATAATTGAAACTAGAAACTCTTGACTCATCTTGTGCTTATATGTCCCATACAGTATTATTACTCTTCCGCATATTGGAAAAATTATATAAAATTTAGATTCCCATCTTCTTGACCCAACAAAGTAGATCAACTCTTTTTCCTCCACTTTTTTTCTTCCCTTGCGAAGTCACAGTCCACGGGACTGTGGCTTAGCCGTGGGGGTCCAGTCCTGTGGCCAAGCCGTCGACACACCAACAGCTTGGCCATAGGGCTAGGCCCTTGTGACCAAGTCATAGTCCAAGTCACAGTCATACTTATCCCTTCCACTACCTGATCAACCAACATCAAATTCTAATGTTAGAAGGACATCCTTTTCAACCAAAACTACTTAAATTCAAACTCTAAATTGTTTTAGCTGAACATTAATTGTAGAATTGTTTAACAATTAAAATATTAAAAACCCAGGTGTTTGTTGAAGTTTTCCATGTCCTCCTTATTTGCCATATGGCCATATAATATATATTTTTCTCTAGTAGGGTGAGTCAGTGTTCCATGTCGATCCCAGTCAACTTGACCTCTTCCTTCTTTTAAGAAATCTTTCTGTAAATGGTATGCCTCGAAGTAGCCAACTGTAGAATCCTAAAAAATCAGCAGGCTTATGCCACGATGCCCCTTTGGATCGTAGGGTTTTCTTTCCTTGATGGGTTTATATGCTTGGAAAGATTCCAATAGTTCTTTGGTTCCGATGCCAGAATCTATTATAATTTTTGTTTGATTTTGGATTGGTACAGAAACCCATCTTTAATTAGTCGAAATTTACCTTTAGAATTCATTTAAACATTCAGATTTTAAAAATAAAAACTTATCTTTCCTCGAAAAAATAAGAGTTTTATTTCTCTTATGCCATGTCTACGAGTAATTAAAAGAGACGTGAGGATATTTATAAAAATCATAATAAAATAAAAACAAACTTGCATAGTTCATTTTTAACCCTCTATCTTTCAACATCTAAAAAATTATGTGAATATTTATTGAATCCAAGATTAAAATGAGTTTACTATGATGTGTAATAGTTCAAAAGATTGAATTCTGATTACAAAAGTGTTATAAAATTCTGTTCATAAATGTGTTATATAGTTTGGTACAGGCAGAAGAAATCTTTATGTTTATTTAAAAATTTTCAATTTTTGTACATTTATATTTATGTTTATTTTGAATTTTTTAATTAGTATTTAGATTTTAGATTTGGTATGTGAGCATTTGTTCTAGTCCAGTTTAGATTTAAAGACAATATTTTATTGACTCACAATTTATTAAGTGGTTTAACTCAAATAACTTTATGCATAGAAATATATTTCTTTCTTTCTGTTATATTCAAACATTATCAAAATATAAATCTGCTCTTATATTTACAAATAAATCTATAAATATATATATATATATATATATATAATTATAATATGGATAAATTTTAAAACATATATTTCATTTATTTTTTTAATAAATTTAAAATAAAATAGGAAGACAATTTAAAAATTACATGTTTATATGTTCAAATTATGTACACAAACAATAAATTTATAAACAATATGGAATTAATTGAAAATAAGAATTTGATATAGACATTTAACAATCAAATTTCAAGAATAGATTAAGCATTTAATTGATTAGTCTGTGCTTGAGCAGTCGACAGGAGTTGAATCTATTGCTTTTGAATCTATTCTATAATTCCTTGGTGTACATTACTGACTATCTTATAATTTCTAAAAGAATATTTTTGCAATATACATACATTGAAAAATATTTGAAACACACACACACACACACACACACATATATATATATATATGTTTTTTTTTTAATAAATTTAAAAATAAAATAGGAAGATAATTTAAAAATTACTAGTTTATATGTTAAAATTATACACACAAACAATAAATTTATAAACAATATGGATTTACTTAAAAATGATAATTTGATATAGACATTAATAAATAATTAATAAAAAATATGAATTTAATTAATTTGATATAGACATTTAACAATCAAATATTAAGTTTTTAAATTTGATATAGACATTTAACGATCAAATATTAAAAAATAGAGTAAGCATTTAAGTGATTAGTCTGTGCCTAAGTAGTCGACTAGGAACCAAATCTACTATCTTCACTCTGGTGTTAAAGATTTAGATTCAAATGCCCTGTTTTCCTGTGCATAGATAATCTCTTATTAAAATTGGTTGTGACTTGGTCACGGGGGGCCAGAAATGTGGCCAAGTCGTGGGAACACCCATGGTTTGGCCACATGGTTGGATCCTCGTGGCCAAGTAACAGTCATTTCAAACGTTTTGTATTTAATAAAAAATTCATAAAAAAATCAAACTGTCCAAATTTTAATTTCAAACGTTTGTATTTTATAAAAATTTCAAATCTTTAGGAATTCAATTTATAAATCCATTTTTACATATGTAATATTAGAGTATCATAAGTTATAAATATCATTTTACAGATTGTTGATTCTCGAAATACTTGTTGTAATAACCACTTTATCTTGCCTCAGTTATTTCTCCACTTTGATTAATGCCTATTTCAATTTCTTCATATTGTCATGAGTCTTGGTCACATCTTTGTGTAAGACATGAGTCACCTACTTGTGTATATTTGGTTTTTCCTTGAAATTCATCTGATCAACATTTAATGTAATATATGCTTGGATTTTTAATCAACAACTGACTGAATTTCACTTTTTTCTGTCTCTAGAACAACCAAATTCAGCACTCACTTTTGATATGGCTTCTCTTCAAAACCATAGACTCTTATCATAGTAAATTGTTCAAAAAGGAACCAACCTCCCATTTTGGTGTTTTTTTGCAATTGTAGTGACCCTTTGACTAAAAGAATAATTATAACGAATACTTCATTTTGGATAATAAAGTCTAATATAGACATAAAAGAGTTTACATACTGCACAAAACCTCCACTTACATAAAAGAGTTTACATGATCTCTTACCATAGGGAGCCACTCAATGGTTGGGAGAGCAACATGTTGGCTGGTCATTCACCATCCTAGAGTTAAAATAACCCAGATGTGGGTAGATTTGATGGATTAAAATATGGATCAATGGAGACTGGTACCTGAATGACCTGGTACCCCTAAAATGTAAAAAGTGTTGGTGCATTATTCTTGGTTTATAAAGGTTTGATTCTCGGGGTGTGACAAGGCTGCTAGGAAACCCAAAAACAATAATATCTGTAACAGCCCTAGTAGAATATATACTTAGGGATTATTAAGTAAAATATTTATTAGGTAATTAATTTTGCCTACCATGTTAATAACTAAACAAAGATTGATCTAATGATATTAATTAAGTAGTTATTAATTAATTAAAGGTTATAATTTTG
>SNQJ01S0135818.1:0-25792 GCA_010110895.2 Picea sitchensis
AGGGTGGAGTTGAAAGAAAGTAAATAAATCATGCATATGGTCCTCAACATTCTTTTCATCACTACCAGTGAATTTTGGGAGCCATTTTTCATACCTCGGAGGCATTCATTGAGGGTAACCCAAAATTTTACTCATATCCAAGGTTTTAAAACTACGTGGGTCCCATTGAGAAGCCATGTTTGGCTTAGTCATCAATGGAGTCACCAGACAATCCTTCTAAGGATTATCAAATGGAAAATAGGGAATCACCCTCAGTGGAGTCACCATGTAAGCTTTGAAAGGTGAAAGGATTTTGATAAAGGCTTACCGAAAAAGTGTCGTTCGAAGAAAATTGACTCGATGTTCCCCGACAATGGAACCAAAAATGTTATCTCATAATCTGTACTTGCCCAAATCCCAAGCCAAGTGAGGCAAGATTGGCATAACAAGGGGGTGACATATCACTATCACCTTAATAGGAAACCCCTTTCTGTTTAGGAGTATGTTGAAATTACCCCAAGGGAGACCCCCCTAGTGACCTAAAGGCAGGGATGATTTTAGGGGCTAAATTTCGCTCATGGGCTAATTTTCCATGGTTTTTCCAAAAATGAGATTCGCTATTTTAAAAATGATTCGCCCAAATTTTATAGGATAAAATTATTTTACCTTAAAAATCGCCAAAAAATTATAAAAACTATATTAAATCCTTAGAAATTTGAATATTTTTACAAAACTATCGCCAATCATTTATAGTTGGCATATGAAGGATTAGTAAGATTCACCAAGGTTTCTACATTTTAAAATAAATTTCCATCCTTAAAATCATCCCTACCTAAAGGGATGATGAAACTAAGGTAAGGATGCAAGAATACCCCCCTCTCACTGGTCACTCAAGTCAAAAGGTCTTTGTGTCTTAAAGAGATGAATAAGAAGTAATGGATGAGATGTGCCTACCCAGAACAAGACAACAAGCAAAAATATGGCAATTTTCAAGTACAAAATGATGTTAGTTCTTCAATAAGACAATGAAACTTTGAAATATAAGCTAGCTGATATAAATTTGTAGAAATATGAAGGTTTACAACAACAATGAGTATCTTTTAATAGCTACAAGAAATATACCTCAAAATTGCTTGAAAAGACAATGACAAGTTAGCTTTTAATAGACAAAATGATAATCAATGGTCACAAGCAATTTCTGAAGTGTCTAGCTAGTATTAAAGGTCAGTTTTGCATAACATTTGCTACAATTAAATGGTTGTATAAATAATTTGTAACAAAAACAAATAGTTTAGTGATCTATACTAAACTAGGGTTAGAGATAGTTAGTAAAATATTAGGATAAGAGTGTTTGAGTGTTTAATCAATCCTTCAATAAGAGAGAGGATAGAACTAGTGCCTTCTAGGGCTTATGGAGTCAAGTGGATGACTTCTTCTAAGGATGCAAATTAATTTTGATAGTGCATAAAATTCTAAGAGGGAGAATGCATAAGAGAACTAGCAACTTAAGTCCCCCTATGCATTTTCCTCAAGAATAAAGATACTAGGTTGTAGGAAATTCTAGACCCTAACACTTTGCTATCCTTAGGATTTTTATGGGATAAGAACTTAGGCAAAGATAACTAGTTCAAAACCTTACAGTGCTAGGAAACCAGGGCTCTAGAGTTTCACTAGTTACTAGATCAATTCAATGAAAAGCTTGGCAAATAGAAAGTAAGAAAGTAGCAATTTAAGTTCCTTACTTCAATCATTAAGTATATCATGCAATTTCATAATCATTAAGTATATCATGCAATTTCATAATCTTGTATGATCAAATAAAACCATACACAAATCATTCAATAGATGACAAAAAATGCAGATTTTACCTACTTGCACCAAGAAAAAACATGAAAATACCATGCAAGATCACCATAAAATATTCCAAGATTTATCCAATTTGCAAAAATCATCCTTATACAAGAATGCGCCTCACAATTTCAGCCAATAGCCCTTACTAGGTTGCGAATTTTATACCTCCCCTCTTGTGTGAGGAATTGTGATGTAAAATTGAATGTAGTTTATGTTTATTTATACAAAAATAGTGACATTTAATTAATTTTACGTCAAAATAAGGTCGACCTGGCCAATTTACAAATAAATTCAAATTTGACATAAATAAAATAAATTAGCATCTAAAGACACCTCCAAGGGTGACATCATGCCCTTGTAGTGTGATGTTGAGGCCATAACGTGGAACGTTGGGCCCGAAAGGTAGGGTGCTTGGCCTCCAAAGGCCCCAGATGAAGCCCACACATGCCACTAGGCTCATAAACACCTCCAAAATGGAAACCCTAGCTCTGGATGACATCCAAGGTCATGATGGTGACGTCATGGGACTTCTAGGGCCAACGTCCATGTGAAACAGAAAGATCCCCCCCATTCAAGGTCTTCTAAAGTGCCTCCAAAGGAAACATCCTTCTTTATTCCTGGTGAAAATCTCTGATGTCTTCTTTCCCATGGCTGGGGTTACAACATGTTAGCCTCCCAAAGGAAACATCCTTCTTTATTCCCTCGTGAAATCTCCGATGTCTCTTTTCCTATGTATCAAGTTAAGGGGCGATGTTAAGGAACCAAATATCAATATAGCATAGAAAAACTCCGTAAAAAGCACTCTCAACGCTTGAAAAAGAGATAATTTTATAATTAAGCCTCTTCGAGGGGCAACCTCCTTTTTACCCTAATTTAAATGTTCAAGTCCAAGATGATTCAAAATGTGAAATGTATCCTTGGTATATATAGAGACTAGGAGGTATAATTATAACCAATGGCCTAAAGCCTATAAATAAAATAATATTATTAATCTAATATGCCCTAATTATGGCCCAGGAGTGCTTCTATATAAATAAATAGCATTACTAATCTAATATGCCCCACCATGGGTTAATGAGCCAATATTAGGGCTTAATATGCCCTCCCTTGAGATAAAGTGTTGTTCCCCTGTAACGCTGAGTAAATATGGATGTTTCTGTATAAAAGAATCATCTTCTTAAGTGGAATCTTCAGTCGATAGCTCCTCCATTTAATGAGATATTCTCAAATGGATCTATTCCTCACCATGACCTCTGTGTGATGGCTTCATGCTTCGATATGATTTTTCCTTCCTCACAAGTTCTCGCAATATAGTTTGAACCGGATCTTACTCGCCTATAACCTTTTTAAGCATGAAATACGGAAAACTGGGTGTACTCGCGGAAGATGCAAAAATGAATTTGTATGCTATAGTACCAATCTTGGTAATACCTTATAAGGGCCATAGTACTTTGTAGATAATTTATTATCCTTCTGGTTTGGTTTGAGGGATATATGTTTGTATGGTTGCAGCCTCAAAAATAACAATCCCCTACTTCAAAACTTTCACTACGATGTTGATCATTTTTTTCATGCAATTTTGTGCCATGGTCGTTGTCCTTTAAGATTTGAGAACTTGTTGTTGATTCTCGGCGTGATCTCCAACGCTTGAACTCTTAGATTTTTCTTTTAGAGAAGAAGGATGGAAGGAGGGTGGTATCCATAGCGCGCCATAAATGGTGTCATTTTTGTTGCGATGTGAAAGGAAGTGGGTTGTACCACCACTCAGCTAAGGGTAAATCCATTTGAACCATTGTGTTTGTTTATCGTGAGACAAAGAAATGAAGGTATCCTTCCGTGACATTTGTTCACTATCTCTGGGTTTGTCCACTGATTGAGGATGATAGGATGAGCTATGAGCCAATTGAGTACCCAACAAGAAAATAATTATGTCCAAAAATTTCCAAAGGAAGATGGATCTTTGCCACTTACAATAATCTTGGGCTGCCATGTAACTTTTGAAATGTCTCCACATGAATGCGGTGACAACTGCACTAGCTTTGAAGGGATGAGAGTGCACAAGGTATGACTTGGTGAGTCTATCAACAATCACCATGATGATACTCTTCCTTTCCGTGACTTTGGTAACTCGGTGATGAAATCCATTTTTGGAAACCTCCTCCCATCACTGACTTGGGATGGATAATGGTTGCAAAAAGACCTGGGGTCTTAATTGTTTGTACCTTATTTTGTTGGAAAACCAACATTCTTTCCACAAACCTTTGAACATCGGGCTTTAAGGCCATCCTAAAAAAAATCCTTCTGACTCTATGGTAGGTTTTCAAAACTCGAAAGCCTCCTACTGGAGAGAGGTGCAATTCCAATAGTACTTTGTTTTATTTGGGAGTTCTTACATAAATATAAGTTTTATCTTGTACTATAGTGAATCATTTTTCCATGTAATGTATCTAATGCACTCTAATCCTCACAAGAACCTTTCAATGAGAGTCCACACTTTTCTCATATTCTTCCATTCATCCCTGTTTCTATTATCCAATCGGGTACGATGATCGAGATAGCACAGGCAGAGAAAGGTCTCAACATATTGATCCTTTCTTTTGAGTGCATCTTCCACAACATTTTGCTTCCCTTTTATAGACGATTTCCAAAATCATAACCCAATATCTTGTTACCCATCTTTTGTTGTTCTTCTTAAAGATAGTCTTTGTTCCAAGTATTTAAGACTATCATGATCGCTTTTGACCTTGAAGTGCCTACTCATTAGGTAAGGACGCCATTTCTTCCAAGCACAGCATTGCCATCATTTCTTTCTCATAAATGGGTTTGTAAGTCCTTTCCCTTGAGTGATCGACCAAAAAGCTGTGGGCCTTCCTTCTGTAATAGGACATCACTAATCGCATTTCTCGAGGCATCACATTCCACAAATAAATATTTTTGTGAAGTCCTGAGTGGTCATACGAGCTTTACATACATCACCTCTTTTGGTTTGTTCAAAGCTTAGCTATTCCTCCTGAGTCCATGAAAATGCATCCTTCTTTAGTTAGTGTTGTTAAAGGTGTCATGGCTCTTCCATAGTTCAACAAAATTAAGGTAGTAACTCTGGCCAAACCCAAAAATCCTCTAAGATTCTTTAATGTTTGGAATTGGCCACCATCATGCATTTTAATATTGTTAGGGTCTACCTTGACACCTTCATGTGATAACATGACCCAAATATTTTACTCCTTTTACTCCAAAGAAACATTTGGGATGGTTTGGGTATATAGTTGTTGCTCCTTTTAGTAGTTGTAGACCTTGTCAACATGTCATGTATGATCCTCCTAAGACTTTCTATAGATTAGTAGTATATCATCAAAAAATAATAGCACAAATTTTCAAGGAAGGGCTTAAAATGGAATTCATCAACCCTTGGAATGTGGAAGGTATTTGTAAGGCATGATAATGACTAAAAAATTCAGCAACGGCCTACGTATTGAGTTTGGAATGTTGTTTTGGATATCTTCTTCCTTCCTTTTGATCTCAAGGATACCCTGAATGGAGATCCAGCTTTGTGAAATAGATTGGTCTACGTAGTTCATCCAACAATTCATCAATGATGGGAATGGGAACTTACCTTTAATAGTGATCTTTTTTGATCTCTATAATCTGGACATACACGCCATGAGCTATCTTTCTTGAATACTCATTACTACCACCGGTGTAGAGTAAGAACTTCGGCTAAGTCTAATAATGCCAAATTTCTAACATTCTTCAACCATGCACTCACTCACCTTCTAGGCATAAGGGTATCTTTTATGGTTTGATTTTAGAGGAACACTCCTGTGAGTTAGGTGAATATCATGATCGTGATCGTGAGTGGGTGGAAGACATCTTAGAATATCTTCAAATACTTTAGAATGCTTCTATCAAATGATCCTTTGAGATCTTGAGGAATAAATGGCTTAGATGTCTTGGAACATCTAGTGAGCATAGCTGTGCACAATGCCTTGATGCCCCTTTCAATAATTTCATGCCATTAGAGCTTATCACCTTACTGGCTTCCCTGTGATACCTCCTCTTAACTCAATTTTTCCTTCCAATGAAAATTTCCATGTAGTGCCTTGAAAATTAAAAGGCCATTGTTCCTAAGGATTGTAACCATCGGATTCCTAATACAACATCCTCGTATCACCCATGGGAGTAGCAATCATTGGACTATTCTATTACATATTCCCCATAGGTAAGATTTGATCTTATTTTCATTTTCCTAAGCAAATTGATAGTTCCTCCATCCTCTAATCATTACTTGAAACTCGTGTCGGATATACAGCAATTGAGAGATCTTTATTAATTTACAAAGAATGAAATTATGAGTACCGCTTGTAATCAATTATGACTATTACCTTTTCTTTTGATGTATCCTTCGGTCTTAAGGGTTTGAGGAGCACTCTAGCCACCACTACACGAGCATCGTGGGGAGCCAACTCTGCATCAAATTTCTTCATTGCTTCATCTTGAGATGGTCTCTTCTTCTTCTTCTTCTTCCTCTTCACAATCTATGTAGAATAAATTTTTCTCACCACACTTATGTCCCTTACTATACTTGTTATCGCAATTAAAGCATAAACCTTTTGCTTTTCTCTCCTAATTGTTATAAAGTCAACCTTGTAGGTTGAGGGTGTTTTAGGAGAAGGAGCATTGTTCCTCTATAGATGTTAGGATAGGTCCCTTCTAGTAGCCATAGCCATATTTTACTTCTTTCAACATTTCTGTTACCTTAAATGTATCTCCAATGATTTGGGTTCCTAAAGGCTAACTTCAGTTGAATGTTATCCTTAAAGTTCCTATGAATACATCAATCAAGTGTCATCCTGAATATCGCTTACCTTTATATTCAATCTTTGGAAGTTCTCAATGCCTTTAACAGAACCTTTGCTTCTGAGATTTATCAATTACAAAGAAGGCATTGTCTCTCAGATCCCTTGCTAGTGTGCTATCATTTCTTCCAAGAAATTGTCCAAGGACGAGTGATTTGCAAGAATAACCACTCCATACAAAACAAATTTATTAGGTTCTAAAATATAAAGAAGAAATTCGTACCTTTGTGTATGTATGTGTACATTATGGGAGATCAAAGAATTGCTCCATCTGGAAGTATCCATGGACTGGTCCTTGTCATCAAACTTTCTCATATCGATTTTAGGAACATAGTTGGTCTTCAAACCAAGTTGGAGTTTCTCCATTCTTTGATTCACCTTCCTTGTGTCCTCACTATGAATTTCATTGGATGCATTATCACTTTTGAAGTATGCCTTCTGTGGTTATGAAATTTTTCATTAGTTCCATGATCTTAGCTTCCATTGAATCCATCTTAGTATCCAACTTAGCTTCCATTGAATCCATCATCTCTTGTAGTTAATCTTGTGTTATCAGTTTTGTAAATCATTTATGTCCTATGCATTTATTCCACCTCACTAAGAGTCCAATTAGGATTTTCTAGAGGCTTATTTATGTAGAAGGTCCCTTTGGGTGGTTGCATGTTGGTCAAATATCACTTTTAGTCTTGATTTTGAGGTGGTTCAAGAGTGACAATATTTATTCTCGTTTCTATCTCCCAAGCTCACCCTTCCTCGGCATGAAACTTTCTTTAGGTAGTTCTTTGATATTTCCTCTCCTCTAGTGCCATGTAGTCCCATCAAAATCTGATGCCAAGTGGACCCCATGGTAACCTCCTCACAACTTGCAGATTTTTGGCCTTCCAGGAGATATCACTTGTACAGAATGCCCCGCATTCAATAATTGATATCAAATCTTTGAAAATCGTCCCCTAAACTACTAAAGACTATCCACGATCTAATGCAATCCAGCTCCACTCAATTTGGATACTCTAGCAAGAAGTTATGATTGTTTTACTTTGAACACCTTCTGAGACTAGTCAATAGGACTAGTCGGACACTCGGGTTGCATACAAGGTGTATTCATAAATTTAGATGACCTTGTAATCTGAAATTTTTACCATGTGACATATTACACTTCCTCAGAAATGTCCTTTGAAGTGCAGTGGTCCTGAAACATTACAAAAAATTATTTATAGCAAATATTCCACAATGACTCATTTCAGGATGATTCCATAACCTATCTTGTATTGTGTTGTATCTCAAATTATAAGGCCTCGTGAGCTGAATTTTGAACCCAACGTATCTTTATCCGGCCTATCAAAACCTCCAAGCTGCCTTCAAACGTTAGAAAAAAGTTATAGTGAAAATTCCATGTTGTCTTAGATGTAGCAGCGAAAACCCAAAACCTTGAGAGCCCGATACTCATATGCTGTTAAAACCAAATATCAATATAGCATAGAAAAACCGTAAAAGTACTCAACGCCTTGGAAAAAGAGATAATTTTAGACAATAACCCTCTTCGAGGGCGCAACCTCCCTTTGTGCCCACTTGTTCAAGTCCAAGATGATCTCTCAAAATGAAAAATGTCTCCTTGGCATATATAGGGAGACTAGGAGGTATAATTACAACTAATGGCCTAAAGTCATAAATAAAATAACATTACTAATCTAATATGCCCCAATTAAGGGTTCCGCGAGCGCTTCACATAAATAAAATAACATTCATTTTAATCTAATATGCCCCAATTAAGGGTTAATGAGCCAATATTAGGGCTTAACACAACATCCATCTGTGGGATTTAAGCCCCCATGAAGGTTCAAGATAATCATTCCCTCATGTGTACTTGTCCACCGGGAATGGTCTTGCAGCAACAACAAGTACTCCCTCCAGGGGTTCATAAGTCACATGGATCATAACATGTAAACCACATCCAATAATTAAATTACCCAAACATCTGCATCAAACCCCCCTTAACCCAGACAAATTCTCAAAGACGTTATACAATTTGACAAGTTAGTTTTGTAGAAGGTATCAAGGTGTCATATTGGGATAACCTTCCTTATGTTTGAGGTGTTTCCCATGTGGGAGCCAATCTAGGTCGCGTAGGTGTATGAGGTGGCATGGGGTGTAGTAATAACAGGGAAATATAAGTCTCACCTGTGGGTGCCTTTGTAGAGGGCGAGTTTCACCTTGTCATAAATTCTATTGTTTCCTAGACCATTCATTTCCTTTTACTATTATCTTTATTTATTTTTTATATTTTTCTTTCTTCAAGGGAATAGTTGAGGGACACTATCTTGGTTTGATGTCCAGCGGTGAAAGTGTTATCCACAAACATTTCATAGAGATGAGAAGGTTGGGTCATGATGAGACCCCCTTTATCTTGGTTATTCCACAAAGAGCCACTATCATAGTTTGGTGACCATATAGGTGGTATTTTCATACCGCTACATACCCATGGTCATAATAGGTCAGCTCGTGATGAGACCTCCTATCTACCAACTAGTAAATTGAGTGTTTATTTATCTTTACGGGTTTCATTTTCTTAACAAGAAGATTTTTACTGCTTTCTCGGGAATCCTTGGGTTTAGCATCTCAAAGGTTTCAATATTGGCTTTTAACTCTTTCCTATTAATTTTACCCTCTGGGCCCTTAGCCCCTTCTTCCTACAAGGCAAGGTACAACCCTTCATAGTGTTGCCAATCCCAATGCCCAAACAAAGATAAGGAGAGATGAGAGGAATAAATATGGAAAGTGATAAGTATGGAGGGAATGAACAATGACCTTTCACAGCCACCCAGTGGCAACCCATGCTAAAGGGATATCAACTTACTAGGGAACCATGTCACCCTTCTAGGTATGAACAAGGAAAAGAGCATAATTTCCAAGAAAACGTCATGAAATGAAGAAGAATTCAATGCAACATATTCAAGTGCTTCAACTATCAGAGTGACACATACCATGACACCCAGATTCATTACCTCATGGAAAAAGAATTACTGCTACTTCGGGACCAAGTCGGTGGGATGGATATTGTTGTTGTTGATAAATGGACTACACTGAAGAAAAGAGGGGCCATGCTCAAGTTGTCTGACTCTCGGTTCTCCATGTATATGACCCATGGGCCTCGAGACTTGATATCCTTATTTATCCCTAGGGTAGGGGATAACAAATCCTTTAGAGATATCACTTGTGGCCTACCTGAAATAAGAGTCAAAAGTAAGAAATACAATAATAAGAAATTAGAGAAACACTCTTCTAGTGTTGTGATCAATCATTCCTCCATGGTAACTTGGAAACAAAACAAGAAGTTTCTCTTAGAGGAGATGTTGGTTATATCTGGTAAATTATTACATTAAGAATTTATCTCAATAATTATCACATGCTACCAAATATAAAACTTTTCAAAGATTGTTATCACAATGATAATGTTTACTTATAATGAGGCAGTTATCAAACTTGACATGTGCAAATTTTAATCTTATCAACTTAATCAAACAAACCTGGAACCTGGAGTCTTGTCCTCAAGAATGAATGTTGTTTCTTTTATTTTGAGTCTCCTTCACTCAATATGACAAGTATTCTCTTCAACCTATCCTATTTACTAAGATAATATGATTTCTTGACATAAATATGAGCTAGAGAATAAACTTTATAATGAAAACCTTAATCAATCTAATACTTTTGACTTTAATTTTGACCAATGGTTAGTATGATAGTCATAACTTCAATAGATCAAAATATAATCTATATGTTCATAAGATCATAACAAATAGAGGCATATTAAATTTATCAAACCTGAGGTGCATTATTCCTTTGACTGTGTTGGATCTACGATTGTTGTTTAGACAAAAGATCATTTCTCCTATAAATACCCTTTAAAATTAATGATATAGTTTAAACATATGTAAGTACATACCTCTGACAATATCTTGCTAGGGTAGGGCACACTAGGACAACAAAAAATCAATCCCAACACTTCACAAAAACTTTCACTGCAACTGGTATTGCAGCTAGATTTGGCACTACAACTGGTGTTGCAACTAGCATGAAGGAACTGTCACTGCTACTACAACTGATATTGCAACTACAACTAATACTTCAACTTCAACTACAACTTATACTTCAACTACAACTGATACTTCAACTGCAACTGCAAATGCAACTGATACTTCAACTGCAACTACAACTGCAACTTAGGGTTTTATGAGGAAACCCTAATTTTTCAAACTTCATATTTCATAATTTTGATCCAGAGACTAGATGCACCCTCCTAGGGTGAGCTCCTAGATGTGGTTACTTCCTCCAATGTCCTCTCTAAACAGGGAAAATGTCACACTTAAGGTTTATGTAGAAACCCTAATTCTGTAGTAGTTGTAATATTGAAAATTGGATTTTGGAGAGGGTGCATTGAGGCTAGCCACTTCTTTAAAGTGTGATTTGGTCTCTTTCTGGCCTGATCTGTTACCATGTTGATGTTTTACTTATGCAACTAGCAGTTATGGTTCTTCTTTGTTATTACAATCATTTAGCACATTAGTTTCATATATAAGATCATTGAAAGAGAGGCAATCACAGAAATAATAGAGACACACAGATTATCATGGGAAACCCTCATGGGGAAGAAAACTCAACAAAAACTTCCTCAATATAAATAGACCAAAAATAAAGAAGAATATCCTCCTCTACTCCTTCACTAGGAAAGAGTAGTGCACCACTTAACCAAGAGATACCAAGAGATAGACTGAAACCCTCCTTGATGTCACCCCCAGTTGCAGCAGCTAATCCTCCAATACTTGCGCATGTTTCCCTCTTGTTGCAGATCACACGAGTGAGTGTGAAAATGAGGTTCTAGCCTCCTTTATAAATAGTAGTTTGGCCTCACTTAATTAGGTCTGGGCCAACCTGTCACTTTACCCTTTTAATTTACATTAATCATCAAGGCACAAAAGGGTCGACTTTTACAAAGGCACAATAGGGCATAATTAATAAATATAATATAATAATATTATTCAACACTCCCTCTTAGGTAGAATATTTTTCGAATTTATAATATTTCAACAAGCTTCACTCTTCATATATGTATATGTAGTCAATAATATACATAATATATATTTCAATAATAACTTATAAATTTGACCCCTTAGTCATATAATCCACTCGTAAACTCCACGAGGGTTAATAATAATAATAACCAAAGTACAAGGTTAGTTTCAATGCTTACTTATTTTCCATTATAATGCTATGTGTTCTTATATATTCTCAAATTCACAATACTAGTGCTTATGCTTATGGAAGAATCAAGTGCATTTGAAACATCTCAATCACAACTAAGGAATAAGTAACAAGTGGAAAGGTTGGTTCAATTACAAATTTAATCAAGACACATTTTTAGACCACCATGATTATCCCTCTGCTAATAATTCAATGGTTCATAGTGGCCTTCTGTGTAAAATCATGAATCTGGGCATCTATTTTCCTTGTTTTTTGAGAAAATAAAATATATTTTCAGAAGTTTTTCAACTTCTGGTAAACAAAAGTATTTTTTTTATTCAGAATTTCACTTTACAGTAAAAAAAAAACGTGTCATGAGTTTTGTTAGCTTCCTAATGACTATTTTTTGAATTTTGTTTATTGAATTTTGATATGTCAATTTAGAGATTGTTTGATAGTATGTTCCTTAAAAATGAAGGGTTCGATAATTAGTTATGTTTTCGATGTGAATATACTCATTATTAAACTTGTGTTTATGAAAAATAAAATATACTGCAATAATCCAAATAGACTATATTAAAGTATGACTATAATTTTGAATTTAATGGATGAATATTATAATTTCTACAATTTTTGAATTTGACCAATCTGAAAAAGTTGTGGATTCTAAACATGTTTAGTGAGACTCCATCTATGTGCCTTAAATATGTTACCCATTATGTTGACATGAGTGGTAAATAGTCTTATGTAGATTGATGAGATGATTCTATCCTTCTAAAGGTTGGGATATTTGTGGGGGTTGCTTCAGTAGTACATCTTTTTCATCATCATGGTGGTCACATGGCCATGTTCTAGTCACTTTCACTTTGTATTTCTTGATTGGTTCATGTCCTCTAACATGGTGTTGTACTTTCCTAGTTTTCCTAGTTTCATTGATATCTCATAATATCTCATCATTTCACCTAGGTAATTTTGTTTTCACAATTTATTATTACCTTTTGCCTAGGTGAAACCCACTTCACCCTTACATTTCACCACATTTTATCACTTTTCCTAGGTAAAAATTGAGTGGGCCTAATGGTTAAGAACATATGTTCCCTCCTAATAGTTCACGTGTTCAAATATAGAGGGGGTTAGGGTATGTACTCCTTCGTAGAATTTAGTATTCAAATCACTATGTGGAGGGGGTCCCTTGTCCCACAAACAAGGGAGTATCATACACCAATTTGGTGTCTAACTTGACTGTGACCTTAAAATTAGATTATTATTAATAAAATTTATGTATCACATCCCATCTCTACTTTTTACCTAGGAAAAATCCACATTTACACCCACATTCCATCTCCTAGGAGGCACATGGCATAATTTTCTTCAATTCCCAAAGTCTTACTTTATAATAACCCCTCAATTCTTATATTTTCACTTCTTCTTTTTTTTCGCAGTGTGAACATGTACCTAACTAATTTCGGATATTTTAATTAAAATTTAAAATCCTAAAACCTTAGGAAATGCCAAAATACTATCTTATTAATGCTTAAATGTTATAGTTCTCTATTGAGGCTAAATTCCCTGATTTTTATTCCTAATTATTCACTGGGGAACATAACTTTATGTCCATTAGGTACACAACTTAAGTTGGTACTTCCCGCCTTTTGAACACATGTTGAGGAAACACATAAAAAACCCAATTCTCTCTAGCCTCAAATTATCCTTGCTCACACATGATAACTTTACCATGTCACTAGTTTTGATGAATTATTTGGTCTTCAAGTTTGACTAGGAGCTATTATCCATGCACCCTAGGATTTTATCCTTCCATGTCATTATTTACACCTCATCACATGCTTCCCTAGGCCACTAAGTGGTGTGACCCACTAAGAGGACCTACTTACCCTTGTTCAGACCTTTACACACATGTGAAGTAACTTATAACTTGGACCCATTGCACAAATTTTAGGGGAACATATCCTTCTTGGATTATTCATGGTTTGACTTGGTCAAAGTGGGCATAAATGAACATTATTCAATGTGCACTCCTCTCTCTTTAAGGGCACATGCACGATGAATATTGTTTTGTGAAGGAGGTTGTTAAGTGGACATGAGGCACTCCTTCCTAGGGAACACTAATGGAGGAAATATTTTATTGATTAAAGAAAAGTCAAAGTGGAATAAAGCACAAGAAACAAGGGTGCAGTAGTTCATGAAGGATTTTTATATTATTTCTTGGTCAAAAGACTTCTAGAAGAAGCACTCAAGTAATATTATTATTTGGAGGTGGTTATTTATAAGCAAGCACCCTCATCATGGGGATTTAAACTTGGCATTCATGATACCTTTTGAAATTTCACCCTGCTTATTTGACCATCTTTTATTATTATTTTGAAGACGAGGAAAAATGGCACTCAAATTTTTCATTTGCATGAATATGAAGATGAAAGAAGGTGACATGTGGCACTACAATCATCTAGAACATTCTATTCAAGTGTTTAATATGGGTTTTTAACCTAATTCACCCTCCAAGGTAGTTATTGTAAATATTTTAATATTTTCTTAGGAAAATAATATTTTATTGTAGAGGAGAGTTGATATAAAACCTATATAAAGGTTTGTTTTCTCCATTTAGTACTTGGGAAATTTTGGAATGAAGGAAATTGTGAGCAAGCTAGCTCCAAGTATTGGACTAAGGCATTATTTCTTATAAATTATGGTTTTTCATATTTGTACAATATTTTATGTGTGGTATATGTTATAGATGCACCAATAGTATATTTGTGATTGCAAGTTGATAATTTCAAAGCTAAGTCTATGAGTATTTATCTTGAATAGAATGATATAAAACATTATATCTCCTATTTTGATTGATAAATTTCCCCTTGTCCAAGAGATAAATATTTTTAAATCCCTAAAACTCTTATGGTGAGTGAATGTTTAACTACTTATACACTTAATTTGGTTGTGGAGATCATATTTTGAGTCCCTTCCCTTCTCATCTTGTCATCCCTTTCTTGGTAATCCTTAGTATAACTCCCTCTTAGATTGCATCTATGACTCCATATCCCAAGGAACAAGGAACTAGATCCCTTTCATCCATCATCCAAACTATTTTGAACTGTACCATTCCAATTTTTTCATGTTTCTAAGATCATTCACTCCCATTCCATGCCACACAAAATGAGCCTAGAAACCATAGAAAATCCCTCCTTGAATTTGGTTTACCCTTTGTATAAAGTGAAAAGGAGTGATGATGAGTTGACAATAGCCATACTCCTATTTTCACATGTCTCCATCTAGGTGTTATGAATTTTCATCTTTGGATGTGAGATTGTATGGTATCACAATACAAAATACCCTACCTCAAAAGTATATTTCAACCTCAATAAAATTCAACTAGAACAGTCCCCAAGGTGTAGGACAGTCGGTGATGGAGTGTGTTGTTAAGGCACTCGGTGATGTTAAGTCACTGATTCGAAATCTGCGGGGACAAAAAATTCATCCATGTTAAGGGTTGGTGTGGATCAGGCTGAGTGTGATCCCCATTTGATTTTAACAGCTTATATACTCCTAAGTCACGGTTTCTCAAGCCACAGGCTAGTCTCGCAGGTCACAGACAAACTAGCAAACAAAACAAAAAAAACATTCAACTAGAACATAAAAGTAATCAATACTTTTGATTCAACCAAAATCCTTTTTTCCATGCTCTTTTTATATGTATACAATCATAATGATTTTACCTTTGTTTTCTCATTTGGAAGAGGGTTACAATTGTATCAAGGTTCATCATATAAGTTTGCAATTCAGATAATTCAATACTTGATTATGCAAGAAATCCACTTCCCCAATAAGGACTCAAGATCAATATTTTCAATATAACACGAGGGAACCTAAATATTATTTAATCAAAATCAAATATGTTTCTAAATAATTTTTATCATTCTATCAGTCAATGTCTAAAAAAATCCAAAAAAAACCAACAACTTATTACAAAAAAATAATGACAGAAAACCCTTTCTTGTTTCAATCCAAAATTCATTTTTTCTTGCTCAACTCCTGAGACAATCACCTGCAGGAATGTGCACAACCTAGATATGGGAAGACTCAGATGAAAAACAAAATATGTGCATCCTATGTATGGTTTTTCTAGCTTGCATGTGCAAATTGCACCACTATAGGGTGCATGCAACTTTGTGTTGTATGGAATATTAAATTGAAATTTGTCTTCCAAGTTTTTTATTAAATAATCATTCACTAAAACAATATCTACAATGATTAGGATTTTCCTGAATCTTATTCTAAGGTTTCTAATCTGCAAACTCAAGCCTTAAAACATATGATATTCCCCTTGAAAATTTTCAAAATTTTCAAATCTCATACAACATTTTTCCCAATTTTCAAGAATTAAAACACTTCTATAAATTTCAAAATTACATACCTGGATTTTCGGAAGGTTGTAGAAGATCCTCCCTTGTTTATTCTTCAATTCGAATCTTTCTTCAAGTGTTATCTCCAATCATCCTTTGCCAAATATATATTTATCTTATTGATTGACCACCCTGTATACTCCCAAAATAGTACTCTTTTTCCCCAAGGACCCCCATGATATAACATGTGTTGGATATGTTATCCCCATTTCCTATGGATAACTAAGGATATGATGTTTTGAGGCCCTTAGGTTTCAAAAATGGAGTACCAAGAGACATATGGCTGACATTGTCCACTTGTATATATAGAATCTCTCCTCACCATCACAGATCTCAAATTCATCACTATGGTATCCACCACACCAACTTGCTTCTGGAAGACATTAGGTTTTTCTCCATGAGGTACAAGCCAATTGTTATGGGGAGTGTCATTTAAATATTTGAGGCATTTGAGTATGTTTCATTTAAATATTCTTTTGATTGTGTAACGTCTTCTTGGAAGTTATTCTCTTTTCCTTGTTTCACCTTGGTGGTTGACATTGCGCCTTAGTAAGTGGTCACCCTTAGGTATGGGTTTTATTCTGGGAGGTCCCCTTGACAAGTCATCATGCCATTCTCGATCATACTTAATACTTTCCACACTTCGTTCCCTTTCCTCCTCATCGTTTGGGATTTTTGGGTGTATTGAACCAAGAAGGGATTCTCCCTCATTTCATGGGAAGAAGGAGTTGAAGGCCTAGAGGTTTGTAGCTGGAAAAAGATAAAATACAATCATGAACTTTCTAGATACTCACTCAAGGATCCAGAGGACAATGAAATGTCTCTCACAATAAGTCGATGGGACCCATAAAAATAAATTAACAATGCAAACATTCCAACCAAGGTAGAGCGTGTGTGGGAAGTGTTTTTCATGCTTAGGTAGAAGTCCCACACATTGTCTTCAACTTGGGGAAGCATAATGTGACTAGGGTAGAGTCAAGGTGGGAATTATTTTTCATTCTTAGGTAAAATCCCCACCTTGGCTTCAACCTATAAAAATCTTAAAATAACAAAAGGAAATAAATGGGCTTGGAAAAAGGATGCATTGAAATGATGGTGCAACACACCCTCTACAAAGGCACCCATAAATGAGACACTACGATCCTTGTATGTCATGAAACCCATTCCCAAAATTCTTTCCCCCATCCACTTCATCTTCTACGCATGGCTTAGAGGGGGGTCCACCTAGGAAACACTCCTTGACTTAGGGGATGATTCACCCAATAGGTCACTTTGTCAACCCTCCCATACCTAAACTTGGCAAGGAATTTGTATGTACCCTATCTTTGAAGGAATTTTTACCCTACATACCTAGCTCAAATGGAAGTACAATTTAGATGGTTAGAAATCTTATTCATAGACCTTTTGAATGGTATATGGAATTCGCTCTCTCTAGAAATGAGGAGATATGAATTTTTCAGTTTGGCAACCCAACCAAAAAATTGAGGTCGTAGTGAAAACCAAACAATAAATAAATTATGAGGTGTGCTAAAGGATTTGGGGTGCCTTTTTTGGATCTAAAGGTGTGCAAGAGAATTCTAAGGGATTTTCTTGGTGTCCTTTGTTTTCTCAATCTATTCTATGAAGGAATGAAGGTATGTGATGTTTGCTTAGTGCGCTATTTTTAGGTTGTGATGTTGTAACATGTGATATTTTGAAGTTGTGATGTTGTAACATGTGTTATTTTGAGGTTGTGATGTTTTCATCGTGATTGTATTCTCAGAATGATGCTATGAGGATCGCTAGGGCATAAAGACTACATGTGACTAAGGTTTGAAGGATTGTTTTTGGAATGAAGCATGCAAGTGAAGTCAGAAGTACTTTGTATATGAAGATCTTGGTTTGGTGTCTACACATATCTTGTTGAGTCGATACTTAGGTGAGGGGATTGGTGTCTCCAACAAGTTGGTGCTTGCAAACATTGTAAATATTGGTGCCTACATGTGTTACTGAGTTGGTGCTCAGTTGAGGATATTTAAGAAGATCGATGTCTTGAGTAGATTGGTGCCTACAATATTTGTAAGAGTATGTTGGTGCCTACAAACATTTATAACGATAAGTTTATGGTTTTCTACCGATTGGGTTTCCATGTTAAACTTTGTGAATTATGATTTGAATTTATATGTGATTATTATTTCTCAACTAATGAATGATTAATGAATGGTTAAATAAATTAAAATGTATCTTAATTCACCCCTTCTCATTATAAGCATAAATTCAACAAACTTTATCATGGTAAAGATATCCAACCAATGTTCCAACAATATCAATAACCAATGAATAAACATGCATTTCCAAACCTTTCCTTTGAATGGCCTCATTTAATATTGCCACAACGTCTTTTCCAATCATATCTGAGAAAAAAAAAACCTTTGTCCAATTTTACAACAGTGTGAGATTCAACTGATATTTGGTTCAGTGGAAAGGAAAATGTGAAACCAATCTTCCTTTATTAACCTTGAGGCAAATGGAATTTCTCACCCTCAGTAGAATAGAAGTTCTGACAATTTATGGTAACCAATGGCCACACTTGTGTTTTTTCATGAAAATGATGATGAACCAAACCCTAATGCCAGTGCCATTAATGTTGGTCGAATTTTTCAAGGTTGAGAAGATACACCAATTCCTAGTTTTGAATGGTGAATATTTTGGTAGTAAATGATGAATCTTGCTAGCCCAAAATCTAAACTTATAGAAATTCGCAAATAGTCTTTGCAACAGTAACTCCATGGTGAGCCTTATCAAATTCACTTTACTTGATATCCACTTAGATGTATTCATATACTATTTTCCATTAATCTTCATACACACCCTCGACAAGTAGATTAATGCATGATACAACCAATGTAACCGAAATTGATTTGACGCCTTGCTTATTAGTCCCTTCCATTTGGGATGTAAGGACTAATAATAATCAATTTTTCATAGATTTATTAGTATCCCAGGGAAACCAACAATTTTAACCAAAGTTACAACATTTGCATGCAATTTTCCAACAGGAATTTGGTTTTTAGTTCTAATTTTTAAATATGAACCCTTATTTGGCTTCATATCAAGGAAAACAAATTCAAACTTAGGGAAATAGTAGCTTGAAACTAGGTAAACGAAATATGTAGGAAGTAGTGTGAATTAATGCTAAGTTTAACGTTAGCATTAAATAAAAACATTAAATGCTTAATTTTTTAGGATCATAAAACATAGAGAAACCCTTCAGGCGGTGGCTCTGGCACCTCTACTGAGTTATCAACTTCCTTTCATCTCCACTTCCACTTGGTCAAGTGCATGTCACTTGGCAAGAACTATAAGCATCTTTGTTATGGCTATTTTTCTTTCCCTATTTTTCTTCTTCCTCCCATTAGATTACCTGTGATTACCTCTCTGTTACTCTTCTTCCTCTCCCTTCCTCATGTGAAACCTTTCATTCCACATAAAATATGTGGGATTCCACATTTGCAACCTTTTATTCCACCTGCAATATGTGTGGGCCTTCCACCTACAAGCAATGTGTGCAATATGTACCAAATACACATATGCAGGTCATATTCTTTGTTGGAGTTCGGCCTTCCACCTGCAAGCAATATGTGCAATATGTATCAAATATGCACATGCAGGTCGTATTCTATGTTGGAGTTCCATGAAGGTCATATTCTCTACAAAAGTTGGAGTTCCACAAAGGTTAGACACTTTATCTGTGTAATTTTTCCAACAATTTTTTCATACATTAAATTGAATACATTAGAGTCTACCTTCATAAAGTCTACCTTTATAGCTTGGTTAATGTATACCTCCTTAGCTTGGTTATTACAATGATCTAGACACTAAAAATTATGAGGAAAACAACTTGTTTTGCAAATTTATAAATACAAAAATTCCTTTATGATTTGCAAATTTATAAAAACAAAAATTCGTAAAAACAAAATTTCTTTTATGAACACTGGTTATTTAGGCTATATATACCTTTGAAGGTGCCACCAAAAGAAATCGAAGCCATCCAGAAGAAATTGAATCCATTATTGCGAACCATCCATCCATAGTCGACAAAACAATTGTCTCGTGAGTCTAAAGTATTCTATTTGTTTGGAACAATCTGTGCTTAATCTTCCACTAATGTTGTTTAATCTACTGCAAATGTTAATTATCTTCATAGTGGGATTGTATTTTTTTTGTGTGTTACAAGAAGAAAGATAAAATTGTTGAAGAGGTCTTGGTAACATTGATAGTGAGATCTCATGGAAAGCCTGACTTATCTTAACAATGAACAAAATGATCAAAGAATTCATTTCCAAATAGGTTGGATTAGAAATCGATACATAATCTGATTACAAAACCCTGAAATAAGAAAGTATGTGGCCTAATGGAATTTCTGAAACCAAGGGTAGGACTAGCAAAGTGTAGGTAGGGCGATGAAGGTGTTGGGATTTTTTAGCATGTTTACAGGCAGAGTGTGATTTTCATTGATGGAAAGATCAACAACGATGTTGGCAGGTTTACAGGCAGAGTGTGCATGGCAATAACAACAGCGAAGACACATATGAGCAAGCTTGAGAAGCTCAGAAGAGATCGATCAGAGTTGCACGCAGATAGTGTAGAGTTGCACACAGAACACAAGTGTTCGCCCGGGCCGAGGGAAAAAAATTCCAAATCTCACGAGAGATAGCATTCTGAGACGCGCAGCTGAGATCCCATACATAAAGGCTCGCAGAAGGATCAAAGGTCGTAGAACCTTTGACACTTAGAAATTATTCCAAGTCGGGAGGATGTGTAAGATCAGGAGGAGGAGCGATAGTGGTCATTGGATCACCAATCTTGAATACCCGATGGTCATCAGATCATAGTGCAGATAGGAGGAGTGCACAGAGGAGGAGATTATACCTCAGTCGTCAGATCAAAGTGTGTAGGAATAGAAACCATTGGATCCATAGGACACACGGCGAGAGATCAACATTTTGTTGATTCGCGAGCTGGAGAGGTCAAAGGTGAGAGTTGTAGGAACTCATGATATGCGAAATCACAAAATGATCTGAGCCGTTGGATGTAGAGGACACGTGGTGAGAGATCAACATTTCACCGACTCATGAGATGGAGAATTCAAAGGTGAGAGTAGTAGGAACTCGTGAAATGATCTGAGCTGTTGGATCCAGAGGACATGTGGCAAGAGATCAGCATTTCGCTGACTCGCAAGATGGAGAAGTCAAAGGTGAGATTTTTAGGAACTCGCGATATGTGAAGTCGCAAAATGATCTGAGTCGTCGGATCACCAAGGATATGGACCGTTGATCTAATATGAATTCTGAGTCCGTGATATTGATCGCAGTCGTCGATCAAAGGGAGAGATCTAGACCGTTGATCTGATATGAAGCATTTCATAATTTTGTGAGTTGGGAGTTTCGAAGGCAACTCATAGCAGGAGTTCGCAATATTTGAAATCGCGACGCACCCCTCTTTCTTGGCCCCTAGTCATAGATTGTGGTCACATTGATGAAAGTTAAGGGAGGAGCTAGCATGTCACTAGGCTTTACAATGGAGATTGCCGAAATCGTGAAATTCCTTTTCGAATAGGGTTGTGGTCACAGCCAGTGGTCACATCAGTAGAAGAAAAGGGAATGAGCTAGCGTTGCTAGGCTCCACATCGGAGTTTCTCGAGTTGGGAGATTCAAGGCAACTCGTAGCAGAAGATCGTGAAACGTGAAATCGTGAAGCACCCTAGTGCATGGCCCCACGTCAAAACCATAGGTCACATGAAGGAAGGGGCTTAGAAGCCAAAGAAGCCATAGTTGACTGGTTGTAATAGCCAGAACGCAGTGATGAAATCAGCTAGAGAACTCGAGGAGATGCATGGTGATCACTAGAGGAGCTAAAGATTCTTGAGGTAACTTCCAGTGGAATGAAGACTGATAATAGAGACAATTGACAGATGGAAAAGTGTCGAAGACTGTAACTACAACAGAGAGGATAAGATCGACTGTGACAGAGAAGACGAATAGTCGCATTGCTAGAGAAGGCAAAGAATCTCAGGATAAGCCCAGTGATGATGAATGCATGGAGCTAATGACCAGAGAAGATGAAGAGTTCATATGATGATCACATAGAGGACTCGACGTGAAAAAGTGAGGTACAACAGAGAAGTGAAGGAATTCTTCTAGTTATCCATATGGTCGTAAGGAAGAGATGTAGTGAAGAACATGCAAAGGCATTGCACAGAGGAGGTAGTTGATGCACAGAGAATATAAAAATGCAGAACATAGAAGAGATGTGCACTATAGTTGAGAGTGTTTCATGTGGGTAGAAGCATGTTGTGTGCAGGAGATGAAGTGCACAGAAGAAGCGTGGTGCATAGAATGGAAATAAGACAAAAATCATAAAGAGAAGAAGAAGAAAGGAACATAAATGCGTATCTGAGAGAACAATAGAAAGCGCAGCAGATGCGAGGAGAGAGAGACATTGATGTAGGCAGAGCAGAGCAGTGTAGTAGAACAGTGATGAGACTGGTAATCCATAGATAAATGTTGTATCACTGTGATAAATTCAAGAAAGAAAAGATTGACAAACCAGGGTGGTAGGGAGGTGCTAGGGAGGATTGTTGTCCTGAGAGTTTCAAGTGGGTACTTGAACACAGGGAGTTGTGGATTTCATCTGGTTGCAGCCAAAAAAACCAGGGTGGCAGGGTGGTGCAAGGGAGAACTGTTGTTCTTTTTTATACAGGTCGGTTCCTGTATGACTGGAAGTTGGTGCTTCCATCCAGTTGGTGCTGGCACACTTAGGGAGTTGGTACTTCCTTCTAGTGGGTGCTAGAAAAACCAGATAATTGGTGCTTCCTTCTAGTGGGTGCTAGAAAAACCAGAGAATTGGTGCTTCCTTCTAGTGGGTGATAGAGAAACCAGAGAGTTGGTGCTCTCAGCAAGTTGTAGCTTGCAAAATAGAGGTTGTAGCCTCAAGAGAAGTTGGAGCTCATAAGAATGATAATGTAAAGAAAATAAATATTACTTATCATATCAAGAAGAATAGGTTTTTCCCTTTATGGGTTTCCTTGGGAAATATTTGTCTCTGTATATTTCATGTGTGTGATTGATGTTTAATATTCTATTTCTCACTTCTCTACATCATTGTGATCATCATTGAGTGTTATGTGAAGAGTTTAAAATGGGCATAATTGTTTAAGCACAGTAACAACTGATTCACCCCCCCCTCTTAGTTGTCCAACATGATTTAGTGAGAAAAAATGGTAGGTCTTAGGAAGGGTAGAGGCCCGCATTTAGTAAGGGTAGAGGGAGTGGTTCCTTCGAACTATTGGGCAGAGGCAGTTTTTCATGACCAAGTATCATAGATTGTTGAACCAATTCAATTAACAACTAATAGATTCACATGTGGGAGAAGCTACACAGCTACTAGAGAGATGATAAGCTCAAGAACACATTTGAATGATCTCTCTATCTATTAGTTGGAGTGCTATATATGATTTAAACAACCCTTACTTCTACAACGAATAATTTTGTGTGGATCACACACTTGGTTTTATTATGAGATTAACCTCTTACCCTTTCTATTCATGTTGTTGGATGCATTCCAAACCCCCATGTTATTGGATCCATTCTGAACCATCCTACCGCCTATACCTCAGTCTCAGAACTAGCAATTAAGTACCAAGTATATAGATTCTTCACCAGTAGGACCAGAAAAAAAAAGAAAAAATAATAAAAATAAAAATAAACACTTTTCTTATATGCCAGAACTAATAGCATTTTCCTGGAAATAAATTTACTATCAGATTTATGGTGCTGCTCCCACCTTAGTACAAATTGTGATCCATTGAAATCCCTTGTTGGCTACAATGCCTCAAAAACCTTCATTCTATACATGGTTCCATTTAATTTTGTTTTTTCAAGGTTACTCTTCAACCTGCTCCAGGGAGGCACAACCCTAACAACACACATGGTCAATTTTGACCTAGGAATTTATCGTGTATGTGGATTTCATCCTGCATCCAAATGTGGTTGAGTTTGACCACCTTCGTTCATGCAGAGAATAACATGTTTCTTGTAACGACATGCCTCGTGTACAACTCCTCCTGCTATCTATGCTAATTATTTATTCATGACGCTATACTCAAACTGCACATGACATATTTTTAAATAATTTATATAGTATAAGCCAAACCGCCTCACTTTTGTGGTCACCAAGGTAGTAATGAGTCTTCATTTCTATATAAGTAAAATAATCACAAACATTGTTCCAAAGTAATGTTCCAGACCCATTAATACGTTACTCTAATCATTTATTTATGAGGCAATATTCAAACTGCATATGGCAATTTTTTTAAATAATTTATATACTATAAACAAAATCCCAAAACGATGGCTAGCAGAGGGCTCCTTTTTTATCTCTAAAACGATTTTTGTTTCGTTGAAGTTGATATTTTACTATCATTCATGAAAAAATGAGAAACAAAGAAGATAATACAGAGAAGACAGAATTTGGAATAAGAAAGTGAAGAGCGCATAGCGTCGAGTGCATTTCATTAAGGGAAAGAGTTGAGCTAAATAAGCTTGAAAAAATCAAGAAGATCAAGAAACAAAACAAGAAATCCTAATGGACTCGTATAGCTGGCCAGAACAACTAGAAGTGTATAGTCACATATTGTTGAGGTTATAGATATAACTAACACTCCCTCTTAAACTCAATAGTTACAAAAAAATAGCACTGGTAATGCCCAAATGTTGTCTCTGAAAATAAATAAAAAAAAATCCCAATGGCTTTGTAAAGATATCTGTGAGTTGATCTCGTGAGGCACAAAATTAAAGGGAGATTTCACCATTATTGACATGCTCACATATGAATTGAAAGCAAGTGTCAATGTGCTTTCTTTTCTTGTGAAAAACATGATTTTTGGATAAAGCCATTGTTGAAGTGTTGTCACAGAAGATAGGAGTTGGCTCATTTTCTATATGTGGCATATCATTCAATAGCCTTAGCAGCCACACAACTTGACAGGAAGCTAAGGTAGCAACAAAATACTCTTCCTTTGTAGAAGATATTGATACAATGGGCTTCTTATTTGATGCCCAAGAAATCAGGTTCGTGCCCAGGTGAAAAGCATGTCCAGGGGTTCTTTTCTGGACATCTAGGCTACCTAAAAATTCACTATCAGTGTAACCAGAAAGATTATTATCTTCTGACTGAGTGTACCATAAGCCAAAATTGAGAGTGCCTGCAACATATCTCAGAATCCTTTTCGCCATTTTCCAATGAGAGTCTTTGGGAGATTCCATGAACCTGGAAGCAAAGTCAGTTGCATACATAATATCTGGCCTAGTTGTTGTAAGATACAACAAATTGCCTACTAAATTTTTGTACAAGGTATAATCCACTATAGGGCCTTCATCTTGCTTGCTCAATTTTGTGCCTAGGGGTATAGGA
>SNQJ01S0135823.1:0-10484 GCA_010110895.2 Picea sitchensis
GAGATGCCAAGATCAAGAGACTCTTGGTGAGATGCCAGGAGAAGGGACCTTTGGTGAGATGCCAAGGTTAGATCTTTGGTGAGATGCCAAGAGCAAGAGAGAGGTCGAGCTGAAGAAAAGAGACAACATTTGCTGAAGGAGAGCACACATCCCAAGGCAAAGAGAAGTATAGATTTTGAGGCAGCAGACAACAAGGAAGAACAGGCCGTACCATATGGATTTGTGGAGGTCGTACAACATTTAATGTGCACAAAAATCGAGGAGGATAGCAGCTGCAATTTCTGAGAGTATTGGCATGCATTCCAAGGCTGCCATACAACATTTATTGGCACATAAATTGAGGTAACTGCTATAATAAATTTATGAGTGTATTTCTGTACAGTCCGTATAGTTTGGCACGAATCTTGAGGGCTGTACAACATGGTTTACAAGGAGCTATTCATGCTGGGTTTTCCGTATAGTCTTAGCAGAGTTTTGGCACAAATTCTGGGACAGTTCGTACAACATTAATAGCTAGGACAGCCATACAGTTGTATGGATTTCTGGGACAGAAATCGAAGAGCATTTTCCAGGACTGTTCAAAAGGATTTTAGTGAAAGAAAGTCCAGATAAGTTTGTGTAAATTTCTGAAGATGAATATGCTGTAAAAGAAATTTCTCAGAAGCTCATAAATAATAAAAATCCCTCTCTCACTGGTTTCCCCCTTGTGGGTTTTTCCAGGGTCGATGTTAGACCGAAATTATTTGTGTCTATATTTTCTGAGTTTTGCATACTGCTGATATTTTATTTCTGCGTTGAAAATGATGTTCAGAATCCTCATGTTTCAGTTCTGAAGTTTATTTTCTGTTAAGTTTTTATATGCTGAAACACTGCTGGAACATATGCTGAAACAGTGCTAAGACATATGCTGAAACAATGCTGAGACATATGCTGAAACAATGCTTTGACATATGCTGAAACAGTATTGAGACATATGTTGAAACAGTGCTGAGACATATGCTGAAACAGTACTGAGACATATGCTGAAACAGTGCTGAGACATATGCTGAAACAGTACTGAGACATATGCTGAAACAATGCTGAGACATATGCTGAAACAGTGCTGAGACATATGCTGAAACAATACTGAGGCATATGTTGAAACAATGCTGAGACATATGCTGAAACAGTGCTGAGACATATGCTAAAACAGTGCTGAGACATATGCTGAAACACTGCTGTGACATATGATGAAATAGTGCTGAGACATATGCTGAAACAGTGCTGAGACATATGCTGAAACAATGCTGTAACATATGCTGAAATAGTGCTGAGACATATGCTAAAACACTGCTCTGACATATGCTGAAACAGTGCTGAGACATATGATGAAACAGTGCCGAGACATATGATGAAACAGTGCTGTAACATATGCTGAAACAGTGCTGAGACATATGCTGAAATACTGTTGTAACCTATGCTGAAACAGTGCTGAAACTGGAGTTTCAACATTTAACTTTGGTTGAAAAATCAGCGAGACTGAAACTAGGTTGGGGTTTGAAATATTTTTACAGAGAATTCACGAAATTATGAGAGCCGTCAGATCTTGTAGAGGAGTAGGGAATTTACGGCAAGTATTCTTCAAGTGCAAGCTCAGGAGAGATTGGATCATAGGATCCAAGTCGACAGGAGTCATTGGATCACTCGTGAATTCTCACTTTAGGGATTCATGAGTTAAAGGACCAAAAACCTTGCACCAAGATTCATGAAATCGTGAAGTGTGAAGTCCCGACAAGGAGAGAAGTTTTGTTGTGGGGCCGGAATTAATAATGAGTCAGAATTCTCCATTTCGGCATTTTGGAGGATAGGAGCTCGAGATATTTGTTTCGGGATTCCCGAAATCACAAGACGTGATATAAGTACGGGGAAAGGACGTCATCAACCGTTTTGATGGATCGACATTTCGGGTTTCAGCAGTTAGAGAGTCGAGACTTTTGTCCCGAAAGCCCTGAAGTCATGAGTTGCGATAAGGAGTATCGAGGAGTTCGGGATCTCAACAATTCAGGTGTCAGGATACAAAGGAGGCAGCGTTTTGGGAAGTGAAATTGTGAAGTGCCGAAGCTGGGCACGAGAGACACGTGGCAGAACCATAAGGTGGGGGCCGTGTGGTTGACAGGCGGACACACGTCGCCAGGAGGAAAAGAGTCAACACTCCGTTGACTTCTCACGTCTCAGGGATTCATGAGATAAGAGCACGGGAGCTCAACGCTACAACTCGCGAAGTGGCGAATTGTGAGAAGTATGAAGGGAAGGTCAACCCTCACTGACTTTCAAGTCTCGGAGGTTCGCACGAGAAGAGCACGGAGGCTCAACTGTTTGACTTGCGAAGTTGTGAAGTCGCGATGGGAGCTAGTGCTTAGCCTAGCCGACGGTCACACGTAGAGGGCGTTGACAGAAGGGAGCTATACCCATTTTGTGATCTCAAGTATCGCAAGATTGGAAGGAAGAGTCAGGAGTTTCGACTCATGAACTCACGAGATTACGAGTTGTGACAAGCACCTTTGGGATTAGGCCTTGGTCATAGCGCTGTGGTCGCACGAAGAAGGTGGAGCTCGCACCTAGTGTTGTTCGCACAGGGGAGATTCTGAAAATGACCTGTGGATCGATAGGAAAGAGATTTCAGGAAGGAATCGAAAGAGTCAATCTGGCTAAAAAAAAAGATAAAGAATGATCCTGTGAGAAAACCTTGACCCGAGGGTCGATAGAGGGTTGGGGGTCTGCATCAAGTGGTATCAGAGCCCAGAAAGATTTCTTTGCTTTTTGTAGCAGGGAAAAGAAATATTCACCATGTCACCGAGAAGAAGAGACAGACAAACACCCGATCCACCAGAGGAGAAGGAAATGCCAGGAGAAAGGGGTAGGCAGGTGCCAAATCCATCCATAGAAAGAGAGATGCATAACATACGCGCCCGACTCGTGGACGTGGAAATAAAATAGAGGCGCATAGCCGATGTTGGAGATGTTAGTGAATCTGAAAGTGAAGATGAAGCTGGACATGAAGGAGAAGAAGTTGCAGGAGAAGATGTAGAAAATGAACGCCTACTTAGGGCTGTTGCAAGAATGAGTGCTAGAGCAAAAATGGACATTCCAGTATATGAGGGAAACCTGTATATTGAAGAGCTTCTAGAATGGATTAGAGATTTGGACATGTATTTTGACTATGAAGATGTCGAGGAAGACAAGAAGGTCAAACATGCTGTCACAAGATTGAAAGGACATGCAACATTGTGGTGGGATGAACTACAAGCTGATAGATGCTACAAAGGCAAGCAAAAAATAAGGAGTTGGGATAGAATGGTCACGAATATGAAGGCGAAATTCATACCCAAAGATTATCAAATCACTCTGTTTTGAAGGATGCAAAATTTGAGATAGAAGATGATGTCAGTGAAGGAGTACACTGAAGAATTCTACAAGCTAAACATTAGAGCAGGTCATCGCGAAAGTGATGATGAAAAGGTTGTGAGGTATATGAATGGTCTGAGATATGACATTCAAGATGAGATGAGCATGATGATCATTCGGACCATAGAAGATGCTTATCAGATGGCTCTAAAAGCTGAAGAGAAGATGAGCCAAAAGCAAAGTCAAAGAGACTGAGGCAGAAGTCAGCCCAGAGGGAAAATAGTTTTCCAAGATAGGAATAAGAATTCTAAGGAAGAGTGGAAGAAACCTCAACCTCAAAATGAGAGAGGTGGAAGATCACAGAGAGGGCAGTATGCCGAACAGAGAGGACAGTATGCTGATAACAACACTTTTCCTCGCACTAGAGGAAGAGGAAGAGGCAGAGGTGGAGCAATAAAATGCTTCACATGTGGAAAGAATGGACACAAATCTTATGAATGTCTAGATAAGAAGAAAGAAGGAGGTGAGATTCACATTGCCGAAGCACAGAGGTGGAATGTTGAGGCAGAGGATGCTGAAGGTGGAAGATCACTAGTGATGAGGAAGGTTCTCTTAACGCCAGAAGAAGAGGTGGAGAATCCAGTGCAAAGGAACAGTCTTTTTCAGACTGCTTGCAAGACCAAGGACAGGGTATGCAAGGTCATCGTGGATAGTGGTAGCACAAACAATCTCATTTCTACAGATATGGTAGAAAAGTTGGAGTTGAAGACTATTGAACACCCAAGTCCATACAGGGTTTCGTGGCTACAAAAAAGACATTAGGTAAATGTCACTAAACAATGTTTAGTTGAATTTAAGATAAGATGATATAACGATAAGATATTGTGTGATGGCATTCCCATGGATGTTTGTCATCTATTGCTGGCTAGACCGTGGCAATATGACAAGAATGTGGTTCATGATGGGAGGAAGAACACATACACCCTAGAGAAGAATGGGAGAACTCACATGTTGTTGTCGATTAAAGACAAGGATGTGAAACCTGAAGTAAGCAACACTGTACTTCTCATGAGTGGGAAGGAACTTCTTAAGGAGGTTAGGAAGAATGAAGATCCACAATTCATTGTGGTCAGGAAACCTAGAATTGTTTTGACCAACACAAGAGTGGATGATTTACCAGAAGAAATCCAGAAGTTGTTGGAAGAATTTGCTGACATAGTAGTGGACGAACTACCTCGTTTGTTTCCACCTATTAGAAGTATAAGTCATTATATTGATCTCATACCTGGAGCTAGTTTACAAAACAAAGCAGTGTATAGACTGATGCCGCAGGAGGATGAAGAGGTCAAAAGACAGGTCCAGGATTTAATGGACAAAGGGTTGGTTAGAGAAAGCTTGAGTCCATGTGTTGTTTTGACAGTACTCAGTCCAAAGAAAGATGGAGGTTGGAGAATGTGTACAGACTCAAGAGAAATTAACAATATTACAATCAGGTATAGATTTCCATTGCCAAGAATGGATGATTTGATGGATTGCTTGAGTGGAGCGATTTTTTTTTCGAAGATTGATTTGAAGAGTGGATATCGTCAAATTCATATGAGAGAAGGTGATGAATGGAATACAACATTCAAGACCAATGAAGGGTTGTATGAATGGCTTGTTATGCCATTTGTTTTAACAAATGCATCAATCACTTTCATGAGATTGATGAATGAAGTCTTGAAGGATTTCATCGGAAAATTTGTCATTGTGTATCTTGATGACATACTGATTTTCAGTAAAACAGAGGTAGAGCATCTGAAACATTTGGCTACAGCAAGAGAAGCTGCTGATAAATATGAAGAAATCTTCATTCATGAAGATAGAGCTCATTTATTTGGGGTTTGTTATTTCTGCAGACAAGTTGAAGATGGATCCAGATAAAGTGGAGGTGATTAAGAATTGGCCATCGCCAAAGAGTATCTTTGAAGTTCGAAGTTTTCATGGATTGGCTAGTTTCTACCGAAAATTCATCAGGAATTTCGGTGGAATTAGCGCACCAATGATGGACACTGTGAAGAAGAGACACAAGTCTTTTCACTGGACAAAAGAAGCTGAGAAAAGATTCAATTTGTTGAAAAGGAAAATCACGGAACAACCAATTTTGGTGTTGCCGGATTTCGAAAAACATTTCAAGTAAAATGTGATGCAAGTGGATTTGTAATAGGGGCAGTCTTGAGCCAAGAAGACAGACCAATAGCATACTTCAGCGAGAAGTTGAATAAAGCCAAAATAAAATACTCCACGTATGACAAGGAGTTCTATGCTATTATTCAGGCATTGAAGAAATGGAGACACTATTTGATTCCTAAGGAGTTTGTCTTATGCAGTGACAATCATGCTTTGCAATTTGTGACTCAATAGGAGAAGTTGAATCAAAGACATGTTAAATGGGTTGAATACATGCAGAACTTTACTTTTGTAACCAAGCATATTTCTGGAACTGCTAACAAAGTTGTTGATGCTTTGAGTAGGAAATGTTTGCTATTGCAGGAGTTCAAAGTCAAAACTTTGGGTTTTGATAACCTCAAGGAAATGTACATAGATGATCCAGATTTTAAGGAGGCATATGAAGCAACTGAGAATCCAATTCTCAGGGACAGAAGTCAATGGACATAATACATGATCTAGGAAGGATTATTGTTTAAGGGTAATCAACTTTGTATTCCAAAATGCTCCATGAGAGAGAATTTTCTGAAGGAGAAACATAGTGGAGGATTGGCTGGGCATTTTGGTCATGACAAGACATTCTCAAGGTTAAATGAGTCATATTTTTGGCCAAGAATGAGAGCAAATTTCAAAAGATTCGTGGAAAGATGTAGAATTTGTTATCATTCAAAAGGAAAGAGGCAGAATGCAGGCTTATATCAACCATTACCCATACCTAAGAGGCCATGGGATGCAATAAGCATGGACTTCATATTGGGGCTACCGAGAACACAAAGAGGGTTCGATTCAATCTTTGTGGTAATAGATGGATTTTCTAAAATGGCACACTTCATACCATGTCATAAAACCAGTGACGCAACTCACATTGCGAATCTATTTTTCAAAGAACTCATTCGACTTCACGGCTTACCAAGGAGCATAGTTTTGGATCGAGACACCAAGTTCGTGGGACACTTCTGAAGAACCTTATGGAAAAAGCTGGGAATGAACTTGTCGTTCAGTTCAGCTTATCATCCTCAGATGGATGGATAGACAGAAGTTGTCAATAGAAGTTTGGGAGACTTGCTGAGAAGTTTGGTGATTGAACATCAGAGTCAGTGGGACAACATTCTACCATAGGGGGAATTTGCTTATAATGATTCAATCAACAGAAGCACTGGGTAGAGTCCATTTCAAATTGTTTATGACTTGCATCCAAGGGGAGTTTCTGAATTGAGGGATTTATAACAGAATGCAACTAGGAGTGCTAGTGCAGAACATTTTGCCGAGGCAATGAGGGAGCTTCACAGTCAGGTGAAGGAGCAATTGCAGAACTCGAGCCAAGAGTATAAGCAAAGAACAGATCAACACAGGTGACAAATTTAGTTCGAAGTTGGTGATTTGATCCTTTCACACTTGAGAAAGGAAAGGTTCCCAAGAGGGACATATAATAAATTGAAAATGAAGAAAATTGGACCGTGCTGAATCATAAGGAAATTTGGGACAAATGCTTATGAGATCGAATTACCTGATGGGATCGGAATTTATCCGATATTCAACATCACAGATTTGTACCCTTATAAAGATGAAGAAGCAGAAGTAGGTAGTGAACAACCAGAGGTTCAGTGGGCTAAACAGATGCCAGTTGCAGAGAAACCATAGATGGAAAGCATACTGGACAAAAGAGTTAGTAAGAGGACCAGGTGAAAGGAATATTTTGAATACTTGGTCAAGTGGAAGGGACATCCAGTTGAAGATGCCAACTGGGAAAATGAAGTAGAGATCCAAAAGCATGGGCAGACCGTGTGAGAGCTCATGGACATGAGCCCATGAAAAATTTTCAAGCGAGGGAGTATGATGCAGGAGCATCGCCAACAACAAGAAAGTGCAGAGGAGGAAGAAAGCTGGGACAAGCGCCAGCACATTTCAGCATGTTGCAAAAGTGTTTTGAGATGTTTTGAAATAAATGTGTGGATGTTGATGTAATAGTTAAGAGGAAGCACACTTAGATATTGTAAACAGATCTTGAGCGATACACTCTCATCTGTAGTAGGTGAATGCATTAATACATAATTAATGTGAGTAGGTAGATTTAAATGCAGATTTGACGGTTTAGAGCGTAGGAGGGAAAACCGACTATAGACACCCTCATCTTGTATCATTGTAACATTAGCATGATCAATAGAGCATAGAGCATAGAGGAGAAGAAATACATTCAGCTATTGAGAGAGAGAGCAAAGAGATGTATTTGAAAATACCCATGTACAGAAGTCATGAATTAATACATGAAGCTTTGATTCAGACTTATGGTGTTGTGATATTCTCTATGTATGTATGTTGAATGCTATTCTCATAGCTATTTTACTCTTTCTGTTATGCATTTGTTGTTACGCTATGTATGAATGATTTCTTGTTGAATGTTCGAAATCTAAGAGAGAGAGTAAGGAATGAGTTTCAATTGTTTATCAACCTGAGTGAATAAAATTCCTGCAAGGAGTGCAATGGAGTTTGTCCACAAGGAGTGCATTGACAAGGGTTCAGAGTTTTTATCTCTGAAAACTCAGGAGGGATAACATTGTTTTCATTATCGTGAAAGTGGAAGTTAAGCACAAGAGCCATGCAAGGTGTGCGCAGGCCGAGTAGAGTCTTAGAGCTTACAACCTGAGGGAATTGTTGAAGGACTGTTGTTGCAAGGAGTGCACAGAGTCGAAGAGGTTAAAATACTAGAGCGTATTTGAGGGAGTGCCACAAGGATTGCACGCAGGAGTTATCCCTAGAGTACTTGAGGATTTCAAGCAAGCTCAGGAGAGATAGGGTCTTTGAAGTTGTCGAAGAGAAGATCAAGAAGGCTAGTGCCTTGAATTTTTGGAAGGAGGCATAGTGAAGTTGTTTTGCAGGTGGACAAGTTCCATGAAGGAATACGTTGTTCATCTTGTAGGAGTTGTTAAGGAGGAATTGGATGGTTGGAATTCTCCGTGGAGAATTCATGAAATTTCGAGAGCCATCAGATCTTGCAGAGGAGCAGGGAAGTTACGACAAATATTCTTCAAGTGCAAGCTTAGGAGAGATTGGACCGTAGGATCCAAGTCGAAAAGAGTCGTTGGATCACTCGTGAATTCTCACTTTTGGGATTCGCGAGTTGAAGGACCGAAAACCTTGCACCAAGATTCATGAAATCGCGAAGTGCGAAGTCCCAACAAGGAGAGAAGTTCCGTTGTGGGGCCGACATTAATAACGAGTCAGACTTCACCATTTCAGCATTTCAGAGGATAGGAGCTCGAGATATCTGTTCCGGGATTCCCAAAATCGTGAGACGAGATATAAGTACGAGGAAAGGATGCCATCAACCGTTTTGGTGGATCGAAATTTCGGGTTTCGGTAATTTGAGAGTCGATAATTTTGTCCCGAAATCCCCGAAGTCGCGAGTTGCGATAAGGAGCATCGAGGAGTTCGGGATCTCGGCACTTCGAGTGTCGGGATACAAAGGAGGCAGCGTTTTGGGAAGCGAAGTCGTGAAGTGTCGAAGCTGGGCATGAGAGACACGTGGCAGAACCACAAGGTGGGGCCCGTGTGGTTGACAGGCGGACACGCGTTGCCAAGAGGAAAAGAGTCAACACTCTGTTGACTTCTCACGTCTCGGGGATTCATGGGATAAGAGCATGGGAGCTCAATGCTACAACTCGTGAAGTGGTGAATTGCGAGAAGTGCGAAGGGAAGGTCAACCATCACCGACTTTCGAGTCTCGGAGGTTCGCACGGGAAGAGCACGGAGGCTCAACCCTTTGACTTGCGAAGTCGCAAAGTCACGATGGGAGCTAGTGCTTAGCCTAGCCAGTAGTCACACACAGAGGGCATTGACAGAAGGGAGCTATACCCATTTCGTGATCTTGAGTATCGCAAGATTGGGAAGGAAGAGTCAGGAGTTTTGAATTGCGAACTCTCGAGATTGCGAGTTGCGACAAGCACCTTTGGGATTAGGCCTTGGTCATAGCGTTGTGGTCACACGGAGAAGGTGCAGCTCGCACCTAGTGCTATTCACATAAGGCATCTTCATAAAAGGACCTATGGATCGATAGGAAAGATATTTCAGGAAGGAATCGAAAGAGCCGATCTAGCTCAAAAAAAAGATAAAGAACGATCCTGTGGGCGGACCTTGACCCGAGGGCTGATAAAGGGTTGGGGGTCTTCATCAGAGGACAAATATCCCTTAAACATTATTGTTACCCATGATTTTGGTCATCATGATGATGTATTGATGATGGTGTACTCAGGCTCTTCATAAGAACTTTCTCCTGAGAAAAGTTACTTTCATCTCTTCCTAGAAAACTCATTTTTGAAGAAGGTTTGTAGGTTGCTAGTGCATTTGGCTGCGAGAGTGACCCATTCTTGTAGGCTTCTTTAAGCCAGGGTGTGAACTTCTCGCATTGTGTTGAATAGTTAGGGTGTGAACTCTTCGTAAATCATGGAAAAAGATGAATTCTCGATGCTTCTAGAAGGGAATCTTCTAGAAGAATGGGTTGGCATTCGAATGGTTATCTTTGTACTGGATTCCCTGATATTTTGGGATCATTCTTATCCAAGTAAATATCTCATTCTCTCCTATATATTGAGGGAATTCTCATGGAAAAGGTTAAGCAAGATTCATTGGATAATTGGTGAAAGAATTGTGTGAAGGACTTAGCTTGAACAACAGCTTAGAGACTCTAGCAAGTCTATCAAGATGATTTGATCTTCTTCATGCAAGGATTGAGCAAGTGTGTGTGTGTTGGAGCCAAGATCCATCGAAAGGAATCTTGCGACATCAAGGCTATCAGGTTGTAATCTTTACTTTCAATTAATATGATACAGTGGCATGTCCCTTTCCCATAAAGCTATTCTCACTTTATTGTGTAATTCCTTGATCATACACATAAG